>LQNK01000357.1:551069-589439 GCA_001586405.1 Phoebis sennae | reverse complement strand
CATAACGATATTTTGAGCAATATGGTGTCAATGACGTCTAAATTCTGTAAACAAACATACTTGGAGGCTTTGTGATAATTTTTGAAACTTGTATTTGTGAAAATGGTCATTTACTTTTGAAAAATGAACAACAAATAGTGTGCAGTACCAAAGTGTACCAATACAAATCAAATTTTTGTATCAAAACCAACCAAACCAATTTAATTTCGTAAACCTAAATTTACTATTATATTACCCAAACTGCACATTTTTATAAAGATAATCTCTTCGCAGTATAATAATGACTATACCAATAGTAATTTGAATATTCTAGTTGTCTTTATTATAACTTTTATAATTTTATGTAATACTTGTTGTATACAGAGCAGTGACGTCATTGGAAGCTCGTGAATGTTTTGTGGCACGTTAAAATTTTATGATTTTAATTTCATAGTTTATAAATTATTATACAGTCATTATAATGATAATCTTTAAATGTGGTCAAAATAAACATTTTATTTTTCACCCTATTCACGCTTTCAACATGAAAGGTGAATACGAATGATACAAGATTTACAAAATTCACCTTCGTCAAACTAATCTATACATATAATAAAACAGTGACAAAACCATTTGTGTACAATAAATATTTTTCAAAGAGTTATTGTTATGCAATGTGTATGTTCTATACACACTAAAACCATGGCTACATTTTTTTTGTATGTCTGTTTGTATGTAAAAAGCACTGGACACATTTTGTTAAAATTTAATATGCTGATAGATCAATATTAGGTGCAACTAATCGCCTAATTTTTTTTTTAAAAACTTTTAGGGGTTGCTCTCCATATTTGTTAAATGAACGTGAAAAATTCGCGTATATATAATTAAATAAGGTGTCTTTGGAAAGGTCTTTAAAAATAAGAAATAGTGTTTTTACTAAAATAATTATTAAGATATACGCCAAAAGACAGTCAAAGTCAGTAAGTTATAGTCAAATCAATTAATAAAATGCATTTTAATATTTTTTAGAGAAAGTTATTATCATTGTGTACAAACATACACATGTTTACGACATGTATATGTCGCAGTAAGATAGATAAAGCCGATATAAGTATATCACTAGATTTCGTTTAGTGAAATAGCTTGCGGAGTGTGCAGCGATCCTGTAAAATATACAGTGTACGAATATACAGTGTTCTACTAAAAGATGTGCTTGTAAGAAGCATTCACTGCTACGAAATTCTAGATGTCATGATTCCGCTTTTTGTTTGAACAAAAATTTGAAATTACTAACAAAGAAACAAAGATTTTAACTTAATAAGTATAAGAAATAAAGTTATCTCAAAACTGTTGATTAGTTTTAAAAGATCTTTAATATTTCATTAGGTTTAATTGCATTGTTACTGTTTGAATTCCAAAACATGGTAATTTTAATTATAATTGAAATTTCTTTAATACGTATAATTACGTGTTAATGTCACAAAGTATTGTAACTAACTGCAGAATGCATAAAGTAGGTTTTTGAATGAAGATAAAACAAATTTATTATACCAATTTTTATTTTTTCACTTTGGGTCCCTGCGCCAAAGGAGTAAGTAAGAGTAAGTAAGTAAGTAATTTTTATTTAATTCTATGGTAGATTTCTATTTCACTAAACGAAATCTAGTGATATAAGTATATCACTAAACTTGGACCGTTTTATAACTATACTCAATACCGTCTTTACCATAAGGGCACACAGGGCCCGTGCCCAGGGCCCCCGATCCGCAGAGGGCCCCAAGGACCAACAATTTCTCTCGTATTAATTTAATCTCAAACTATTTGGGTCAGCCGAATTCTTCGTCGGTCGAATGACGATCAGTTTTAGATCTATTTTACATACATTAATATATACAAATCTGTATTTACAAAAAGCCTCAGTTTGAAAAATTCTTTAAATAGTTCGCATAAGGTTGAATTTTGCAAAACATGTGTTGATTGTACCATAATTGAATACGTGAAAGGTGTGTGTTTAGAGCATTTTTAAATAGATTTGATTATAATAAAGCAGATCACAAGAAAGACATGTATAGGGCCCCAAAAGGGCCCCAAATACTCGTGTGCCCAAGGGCCCCTGCATAGTCTAAGACGGCCCTGACTATACTCCTAGTAAGATAGTAATGAATCGCTTTCGTATAACTATGTTCCGGCATATAATTATATCCCTAGGGATATAATTATGTTACGGCTTTATCTATCTTACTGCGACATATATATTATTTATGCACTGAACGCAACAAAAGCTTTAATTCTGTCATTGATTGTATTACGTGTCAACAACGCAACAGTCACTGTCATATCTCAACATGACATAAAGTTAACGTGTGTCGGGCGATGAGCATTTCTCTATTCGCGTAAAATAGTAAAAATTTCACGACTCATCTTTATTTAAATAATAAGTGTATGGGATGGGTTATTTACACTTGAGTTTATAAACACATAAAATACTAAAGGATTATCTTAAACAGTCATTGCCATATTTATAACCATGGTTCTGTTAACTAACGATTTGGTGGGTATTGTAAGTGAATATATAATTTTAATTGAACATTCAGTATATTAATTGCCTTTATTTTTAGTTTCTTGCAGAACTATCTAAGCTTTACCAAAGTGCACGAACGTCAGGGTCTGTTACTGTGACGATGAAAAGATGTATGTATTATGAACATGAACATGAACATGAAAAACAGCTCATCAGTAATTCTTAAGATTGTTACAATATATTTTCTCCTTCCAGATGATGGTCGCACAAAACCTAATCCACGGGATGGCAGTCTTGCTGTCCCTAATCCAGATTACAAATGTTTAGTAAGAGCACAATGTAGAAGTAAAAAAATATCAACAGTAATTGAACAGAAAGATGTAGAGTCATTCACAAATGCTTATTCTAATCTTCTTAAAACAAGCATAAATGGATTAAAGAGGTTAAAGAAACCCAAGAAGAAGGCAATGGCAACCCAATAACAGATTATATGGATATTTATAGACTGAATCAAAATTAAAGCATCTTAAGGCAACACACATGCAATGCCGGTGACCACAGCCGAGGGTGGAGGTCCATTAAATGTGCTTTTCTCTCTTATGAGATATGAAGAGTTGGAGTCTTGCCTGCATGGCTGGTGGTAGACAACCATTTCTCCAATTAATATTAAAGTCAAACTTTATAAATAAAGAACTTTAAAACATATGTCATTCTATTATTAATTTTGTTATTTTCATAATTAAGCACACTTCCAGCTCTCTTATAGCAAGAACAATAATAAATTGGAAATAAATAAATTACAATTTTATACTAAAAAGATACATTCTTTTTAGAAACTGTATAACAATTTTTAAATCTTATTACTGTATTGACAATTTTGTTACACTCATGTAAATGTATTTTTTTCTGACATTACTGGAACACTGTAAAATAAATACACTCTTACATATACTTTGAACAATAATATATTCATCAATAATACAGATTATATCACAAGGTGAGACCAAAATATTTATTATTAAAAATAGTACATGTTGATTATATATCTTATTCACATTAAAATTAAAAGTTATCCTTCCAGACAAAATATATGAAAATCTATGCAATAAAATTAATACTTAATTTGGTTATAATTTAACAAAATTTATCACAAATTTATCAAGCTAATATATAACAAGTAATTGCACCAGAAGTTTTAATTCTAATTAGAACATTAATATTTTTGTGATACAAGAACACAATAATATGCTTTGGCTTACAACCGCAAAACTTAGTTTTCGCTCTTTTGACTGTGTCGACATGATTAAATTCAATGTTCAATTTGTATTTACTAAATTTTACCGTATATATAAAACAAATATGCAAAACTTATATATATGAGTATATGGTAATCCAATTTCATTCTCTTAAAAATATTTTCAAATACTACAAATTGAACTGTAAACTTGATCATGTGTCAATAAAAAATATCTCATAAACATATAGGTATAACATGCTTAGCGTTTAAATTTTAAACAATTCTTCACCAATTATAATTTTATATTATGACCTAGAATACAACCCTTATAATTTTGATAATAATTTATAGGCCCGTAACATCGGATGCAGTGATGAATATCAGTTCAATCTGAACATACTACGGGCCTTATAGCCAAGCATTTTTCATTTACGTGAATTACTCGAAAGCAAATATTTCTTTGACAAGAAGACAACATAATTAATTTTCTTAAATTATCACCAAAAAGGGTCATTATGAGTAATAAAGAAAATTCCTTGCAAAAAATCACAGATAATCAAGATCCTTTAGTGATAAAGTATTGGTTAGTCTAAGACTTATTTTTGGACGTGAGTCGTTTAACGCAGGCATTCCTAACTTGGTCGTTGCCGAGCCGCTCGGCCTCCTGCAGCACGCGCCGCAGGTCGTTGGTGCGGTCGTGTCGCGCGGCCAGTATGTACGCGCTGCTTACGTTGTGGCATATTAGGTAACATGATATCTGTGGAAAGAAAATCGTAATATACATGTACCCACACAAAATTTGTATATTTCAGAACCGGTAGAAATATTCTAAGTAGAAATAGTGGATATACTTAAAATTTTACATTCCCCTTTTTGTTGTCTTACTAAACTTAGCACATCGAAAAAAATATTGGTTGTAGAACTAGATTTAATGGTAACTCAATTCAATGATTTTATGAAGCAGGAAACAACACCAGTTACTTTTATCTTACGTCTTACATTTAGAACATACAAATAGAAGACAACAAACAATCCATTGATGGAAAAATATGCTTACGCTATACTTGGACAGTTCTAATTTTAGGCAGTCTCACCTTACGATACTATTTTTTACACAATAGTGTCATAAACTTCACGCGTTTGGTAATGCCCACACATTTTTTGGGAACTATTAGAGATATGTTTAATTTTCAGGTTAGGATATGTGTGTCGCCATCCCATTTCTATCCCATTACCCTCCCGTCCTGTTTTACTCTCCCAATTTTGCCATCATTAATCCTCTTCTTATCGCCTCCCCTTCCTTCAAGCCCGCATCTGCACCAATAATGTTGTTATTCATGGGCTGCGGTCAGTCACTTAACATCAGGTGAACCGCATGTTCCGCTTGCCTACTGTGCCAACAAATAAATATATGGAATACCTTAATAGTAACGCTATGTATATCAGTGATGAGTATCTCCGCCTGCTCGTCGTGCAGCTGCCCGCGCGACTCGCACCGCTTCACCACCGCCGACACGCCCGCTTCCAGCACTTGGTCACTCATTAAACTAAAGATAGAGTACATTGGGGTTATTCCGATAGCTTTTTAAGTGACTGTAAATATTGATTTTTGACGATACGTTAAATTTTATATTTGCATTGGTCGAAGATGCTGGTGGATTGACGAAATATTTATCAATATTACTTCAATATCCAGATTGCAAAATTTCTATGAAAACCATATGATAAAATCTATATAAATAAAAATCAATTTCCGTTCGCTAGTCTTGCTAACACTCGAGAACGGCTAAACCGATTTGACTAATTTGAGCCTTGAAATATTCGTGAAAGACCAGGCAAGTTCTAAACGGTCAGAAAATATGAAGAAATCGTAAATAGAATAAAAACTACAATTATATTTTTCCATACAAATAGTTCGTCAAATACGTCATGTCAGCTAGTTTTAAATAAAAACCATCCTCTTTCATAAAAAGTTAGCAAATTAATTAATTATCTCAAAACCTGTTAAAATTAAATGTATAAGAAGTTACATACTTAGCTGCAGTCTCTTTCGAAGTGCGTATACATTTAGCCAATGTCTTCACCTCTATGAATCTATCAGCGTTCACTAAATATTTTGCGACGTGCGTGTAAATGTTCATAGAGTCCAGCTTATGTTCTGTTATTATTCTGAAAAAGATAAGACACTCATTATATTTACGTAATATGTTATTATTTATAATGTTTCTTGATTATAAATTAAACTAGTGTTACTCATATTAATTTTTGAATGGAACTTCAGTACATCTTCTAAGATTTTTTTTGCTCTATAATATTATGTATCAATGAGTAAAGGCAACATTACTAACTTGAACGCCAATTCGAAACCACTTTCAATAGATTGCCCTGTAGCCAGGACGACGGCTATAAGTTTTATTTTATCTGTATTAGATCCAAACAGCGTTAAAGGTCTATTGTCTATGCTTTCTGATTCCCTGCGCGCAGTTGATATGGGTATGATTTCTTTTAAGACTTTTTCTGTTAATCTATTTGAGGCTTCACAGTTCGCCAAATATTTCGCTAGTTCAATCTGACGGGAGAACGTCGTCATCAAATTATCTATGGTGCTTCTATCGAGATGGAATTGGATTGATTTAGGGTCATTTAATTCTGGAAACAAAAAAATGATATTTTAATAACATATAGCATTAAATATTAACGTAATAAATGCAACTTTTTGTATATATTTTAGTGAAACTAAATTGCAACGTTTTAATCATATTTATTTACGATATTCCTAACAAATAATCTCTCAATTAAAAATTACTACATACTTAGTCTTCATTATCCCTGTCGAATGGAGTGAAGCAGCGTATTATATAATATTTTAATTATTCTCACACTTTGTTGCATTCACACTTACTTTAACTTTATGGTAAAATAAATAGTATCAGTAAATACCGCCTAAAATCATTTTTAAACCATCGTTATCTTACTGTTAGAAGCTGGAACACACTGCCCCAGATGATGCAAAGCCGCAGTCAAGTGATGTTGCCGCGACAGTAACGTCGCGAACGTTGGGCCGCTGGAGATCGGTCGCGAGTACAACAGTGCGCACGAGGCCGACGCGCGCGCGTGTTGCCCGCTGCCACACTGCAGTGCGTATAGGGCATCCAGACGTTTGCTCATCTCTAACGTGCGACATATGTGCATGATGTATTCCTTGAAAGAAAAGCAATTTATAAATGCTTGGTATCATGAGAGGCTATTTGTATTTTTACTTTGCGGTTTTTAAACTATAAAGTGTGTGTGTTTACATATGTTTGATTATGGAAATTTAATAATTTAAGTCGTTGAACTGTATGACTTAATTATATGATTGACTATATTCTCCTAACCAGTTACTATAACTCATAAATTCGCTACTTTATACCCGGACAATTCTTTATATTTCGAAGATAGCAAAAATTCCGCTAATTATATTTTTTGGACTGTCATGACTTCATGAGCAAATATATCACTGATAGTGGCAAATAAATGAATTTTTGCATAACAAATCGTACTCACCGACCACATTTCTAACGTGCTATCCATCTCACTCATCGCCTTTAACATATCATTGACTTTGTCCTTCTTCAAACAATCCATATAAACGGACTCCGTGAACGTTTCCTTGTCGACCACATTGTCATAACAGTACCTAATAACTTCGCCCAAAGTGCTGTGCTTCATATAAAACATTATATTCGCTACATGAGAGCCATAGTTGCTGAGATAATAAACACATTCTTTGTAGAAGAATGGATCCAGCCTCTTGTTCTGATAATCGACTTTAGGCTCATTATGGTTATTGTTTCTTCTGAGTAGGCCTTGAGCTAGTGACTTTTTGGGTTGGACGGTAGCCGTTTGGAAGTCGCTGTAATCGCCTTGTTTTATTTTTTTCACACTGGCCAACATATGCATGATGTTCAAAGCAGGTTCGGCGAGGGGCAATTTCTTCTTGCCTGTGTTCATTGATGTTAATTTTTCATTGGTAGTCTGAAAATATAAATAAATCATTGCAAAGTTAGCGGATAATTTCACAGTCAAAGTCAAGATTTTTATGTCTCCAACTGCACTTTGGACGGGCTTTGAGGACGTCATACAAAACAAAGATACAATAATAATGATTGCTAAGATAGATTAATTTACCTTTATTGTTTCAGCCTTATCCAATAACTGTTGATTAACTGGGTAGTTCATTTCTTCAAGCATACTAATAATTTCGTTCAGAAGCGGTGGGTTTGTTCGAGCGCGACCTTCTGATTGCACACTTGACATCGAAACAGATCTCTCCGAACTTCTCATACCCTGCATTCTTTTGTTCATAAAATGAGATTCAGACGCCTCCTTCCCATATTCAAACTCTTCCGTCATATCTACGTAAATATTTGGTGCGTTTTTAAAGCATAGCGCGAATTTTCTCCGAGCTTCCCTAAAGCAACCCGCTTTGAGACACGCTTTGCCCCAGGCTGCGAGCACGCTTGTCCGCGGGATACCAGATTTTGTGGCTATTTCTAATGCTAATTCCCATTTTTCTGCTTCCAATAGAGAGCGAACGATTTGACCTGTAAATGACAAGAAGGTCTTAAATTTAAAAAATAAATAAAATTAATTATACTTTAGTGTCTAATGACCTCGGAACTACATCACTGCGAAATTTGATGGATGATAAAAAAATACGAGCCTGAGCTTGGTTTTTTCTTACACCGAAAATTTTTCAAAGTGCATCCAAATTTTTACAGGACCTTCTAAATCGGTAACATAATCGGTTAATAAATTAAAAACAGATATGTATTTTTTAATTTAAAACGTTTTCGTACTTTACAAACATAGAATTATCTAATATAAATATAATATAAATATGTAGTAACTTACAAAGCATGAGTTATAATTTATATTTAAATGTTTATAAAAAATGGAGACACGTTGAAAAAATACACCCTGTATACTCACTAGGATGCGCGCCGTGGTGCGGTACGAGGTGGTGCGCCTGGTGCTGCACGAGCGTGGCCATCGCTTCCGCGTGCGACAGGCAGCGCGCCACGTGCGCCGCGCCCGTCTCCGCCACGCGACCGCCGCTGGAATATTCACTACATTTTAGACCCCAGAATCCTTACTTCTTTACTAATATTATAAATGCGAAAGTAACTTTGTCTGTCTCTCTACTTTACCCTAAACCGGCCTTAGGTCGGGTTCCTATAAACGACGAGCTATTTGAATGGTATAGTTTGGAACCTGAAAAAGGACATAAGATACTTTTTATCCCGGAATTCTCGAGGGGTCTAGAAACATACGCAGGTGAAACCACGAGGCACAGCTAGTATTTTATAATTTTATATATTTTTTTTATACATAGCAGGCAATGTAGACAGCGGGGTTGGTAACTATGCCGGTGTGAGCATGGCTCATTTTGCTAAATACGGCTTGTCCGTAGGCGTCCTGAGGAAAAATTCAGAAGCGGAAAGCATTAGTAAACGCCGAGCTCGCATAAGCCAGCGTGAATCGCCGTGCTACATTCACTAAGACCTATAAATATATAAAAACCTACGTATAAAGGCAAATACGAACGGTGTATCTGTACGCGTTCTAGAATTAATTTCAGCGGCGGTAAGGATCAGAGACTGCCCGCACAAACCACACGAGTCGCATTACGTTTTTCACTTCTACCTATAAATTACCTGCGTATAAGGGTACTTACGGCTTATCTGTAGGTGTCCTGGAATAGAGCTCAGCGGCGGCAAGCAGCAGCGAACGTCGAGCACGCACGAGCCAGCGCGAGTCGCCGCACCCACCGTTGGCTAGCTCGCGGGCCAACTCGTCACTGCGGTCTAGTAAAAACCTGCGTAATAAACGTAAATACAATTCTTTATATGCTTTTAAGTTAATCACTACATAATATAAAACAAAGTCGGTAACACATATCTATTCTTATACTTTCTTATATGACGACCCGATTGGCGCAGTGGTTCAGCAATGGTCTATTGCGCCGGAGGGTGTGGGTTCGATCCCCACGAGCAGGAAATTATGATGTGATGAACATTATAATTTTCTACTGTCTGGGTGTTTATTTATCTATAGTATGTATGTATTTACAAAAAAAATGTATGTTTAAGTATGTCTATCAGTTATCTAGTTTCCATAGTACAAGCTTTGCTTAGTTTGGGACTAGATGGCGTTGTGTTAAATGTCCAGGAATATTTATTTATTTATTTATTTATTTCTTATTTTTATTGTTAAAGCAGTCAATGCATGAGATTCACCTGATGTTCAGTGGCTTACCATGAACATCAAAGTATCGCCTTACTGGCTCGAAGGAGGGGTAGAGGTAAGGAGAGGATTTATGATAGGAAATTGGGAGAGGAGTAGAACAGGATATAGATAGGAATACGCGCAAAGCCGGGATCGCTGGTAAATTATAAACTTAAAAAGGAAGATATTTCTTAGGGTGGATATTGATTACGTTGCGTAAGGAGAAATATTGCTTTTGTAGCAAACAATGAGCGAACACGGTATAACGTATCAAGTCAGTACCATTTTTCAAGATAGTCTTATACACTTACCTAGGATAATCCAAGTTTATAGTGTGCATCTTCATAATAGATAAGCACAAGGTAACATTCGGCGTAAATTCATAGCTAAACTCTTCCCGCACTGCATCGTTTTTTTTAGCGTTTGTGGATAAACTCCAGTCCATACAAGTGATGCCGCTGCCAGCTGAATCCGAGTTACTGCTAGTGATAAGGTTATCTTGGTCTGCACTGGATTTCTTATTCATCGTTTGAATGTAACAGTCGTCGCAAACGCGGAATTTAACACCACTGGGATAAGTGGGCACCTAAAATTTTACAAATTTCAGTTGTAATTACAAAATATTTCAGAATGAGTAACGCCGTTTAAAGAGTAAATATTAAATCCGTACATTTGATTACTACGTTCGGATTTAATATTTATTATTGTCTACATTTTGCTTGGATATTGCAAAAGATCTCGTATTCATGAAGAAAATCTATAAGTAACCTAATGCTCAATCATTTATACACGTAGTCAATACTGTAAGAAACTAATTTATCATTCACCTGCATCCTATTCCTGGAGCAAGCATGACACACAAGTCGTCCACAGCGACGACAATGATGGCGTCGTATGATCATTGAAAATATTGAAATTTTACACAGCATGCACCTGTCCGCTGTGTAATCCTCGACCCATTGATCTTTCGATGGCACTTGATCAGGCATAACGAACGGTTTAGAAACACCCTCTAAATTAATCGAATCTATAGACTGTAACAAGGCATCATCCCAGGGTTTTGGCGGAGACGGACACGTATTCCTTGTATTTTTCATATCCAATGCCTTCTCGGCATAATATCTCAACAAAGAATCAATAGAATTTTGAGATATCATCACGGTTTCAATCGTTTTCATATTGTAGTATAGGTAATCACCATTTGGATCGCTTTTCAAGTTCGGAGATATTTTATTAAGTATATCCGTAAGAATTTCGAGTTTACCATTCATCAAAAACTGTTCTATCATAAGAATGGGCTTTTCAATCAAGTCCCAGAAGAGATGTCTCAAACTTGGATCCATTTCTAGAACAATTTGTAAACCGATTTTCAAATTTTCAAATGAGCGCCAGGATGTCGAATGATTGTTAATGTATTCAAGACAGACTTCGAGTATTTCAATATTTCTAACTTTAGACATTTCAGCAAGTATTAAGTCTAAAGCTTCAGATGTAGATAAACGCCCGAGAAGTTCTTTGACTACAGATGGGGACGCTTGACTTGAATATTCAAATAACTGTCTTAATAAGTTCACGACTATTAAATTTTTCATATGTTCTGTTACGTTATGGATGTCTGCCCAATCCAAACATAATTTGAACTGAAAATTAGATTCAAAATTATATAATTTATCTTCTTTTTTATACGTAGATAAAAAAGTAAATATTTTACTATTACGGTTAATTTAATTAAACAACTTCATATCATACCTGCTGACTATCCATGAGTACTTCTACTATTTGTTCTGGATTTTCTATAGACCTATCATATACTGTATACCAATGATTTATTCCCATTATCGAAGCTATCTGAAAACAATTAATGAAGATTAATATTTGAACGGACTTTTTTTAGGGCTAACAGATTCCTCCCGTACTAAGTTAATGTCGTACCTGTTCATAAAGAGGTATTTTTATCAACCAATCAGAACATTTTTCAAATAAGTTCTCTTCTACGGCTGTTTTATCAGAGAGAAAGCGCAAGTAGTCCACAACCTCTAGTGCACCTTCGGCAGGCCAACAATTCAAATTATTCAATATTAAATCAACTTTTAGCTCCGGGCATTTAAGATATTGGCAATATTTCCAATTTTGACTTATTTTAGGGTTTGTCGCCAATTTAAACAAAATTAAATCCCTCAAATTATTCAAATTGGCGCTGTGCATAACTTGACGTTCGGAGAGAGCATCTATTATTTTTAAACACTGCGAAATTTTTCCACATTCCAATAATTTTGGCATGTATGAGAAAAGTTTATTGAGATCGATTAATGTATGCAATGAAGCTAAATATTTGTTGTTGTTAAACAGAACTTTGGTATGGTCGAATCGTTCTAGATCCATGTATTTATTTAAACATTTCGTTCTAGCATCAATACTTTGCTGCATATCATTTTCATTTAGCGATGTATGGATCTTCTTGATTATGTGCGCCAGAACCCAATTATGTAAAACTACATAAGTAAGACATTGCGGGTCTGGAGTACGCGGTAGAGGCGCAAAATCAGCTAGAGGATCAACAAATAATTTTTCCTCTGGATTTTTAAAATCAAAAACAACATGAAGTAAAGTATTAAAATTTTCTTCACTGGCTTCTTTTGCAGATCCCACTAAAGAAATAGAAGGACAAAAATTAAGAATCAGTTTGGGAATTAAATTCACGTTCAATTTTTTACATATCGGTTCCAGATAGGCTATCGGCAAATCCTTATTATTGATCATTTTTCCAAAAATATCGTGTAACTGTCGCTCTAGGACTGCAAAATAAGGTGTATCCGTTGAAAAAGTTGTGTCTTTGAGCAAATTCTCTTGTTCTAATTGAGAAACGGATTTAGTGTACATGTAACACTTCCTAAGGTAATGCACTCTTGACTTTTTGGTTCCATTGCGTGTTACTTCTGCGATATTACAAACATCCTTGTCTGATGTTGCAACAACATTCATGTATATTTGATGATATTTTTGTAATAAATTTTCATCCTTCTTATCAAGATTGGTGGGTTCTACGAGGTCCTCCAAATCTAAACAACTTTGTCTAAGTTCTTTTGAAAGTTGATTAAGTTTACAAAACTCTTTATGCCTAATAGGAATTCGACAGTCTGTTATTAATGCACATATATTATCAGTGAAATCAAACGATTTATCAGTATTGCCAAATATTTCAAACGTAACACTTGCGATATCTTCAACAAATCTTATATAATTTGTTTTTTTCACTGAAGTCACATCAGTGCTACTTCTGACTTCGGCTAGTTTTCTCTCCACTACATTGATAAGACCATAAGTTATTTCTCTATTTAGACCACTGCTAAAAAGAATATCTACGGCATTAATAAATGGCGAATTTTGGTGGTTATATAGTTGTAGGTGTGGATGTCGAGAACCCAACTCGATTATGTCAAACGAATTTGGAGCTCTATTTGCAGCCAAAAATCCCTCCACGAGACCCATTACTTCAGTTGATACGACAGACAGCGCGGATAATTCTTTAGTAGGATATCGAGAACAATCACGATAACAAACTATGTTTTTCAATTTTGAAATAAGATGCCGTAACTGTTCTGTGAATGTTACTTCAGTTGCTATTTCAGAGTCAGATAAATCAAACATCTGAAACAATAAATTTGAAGTATAAAAACGTGAACCTGAAATGGTATGATTTCGTTCTATTTTTAAAAACAATTATAATTAAAAAAATAATGTCAAATAAAGAAAGAATCCGGTGATTTTTGTAACAATCTAAATGTTTTATTTAATTTACTTAATCATTATTAGTAATTGTTTATCTACGTGTTTGCCACTTTCAGTTGAATCATCGACGAAACGCATGGTATCGGATATCTTATTTATCGCTTATTCCTATTGTAATTTTATTAAAATATTTGAATGATATACACTTAATTATTTTAATCCTTTATATTAAAAATTACGGTTTATTTCAAATTAAACAGACATGATACAAACATCATCAGACATAATGTTATATGTGTTACGTATAATCATTTATTGGTACACATTATCTGTCTTATTATACGTAAACAACATAATATTATATTGTATCATGTAAATTGTAAACATAAAATAAACTATAAACAGTTGTTATGCCAACATTATTGGGTGAATGACTTTATATCTGGAAAGTTACTTGATAGTCGCATCTGTATATGCGGAAATATTGTTCTTAATGCATTTCAAGTTATATATTATACTGAAATATTACAATATTACGGATATTTTGATGATTTCAGATTATTTTTCCACAAATTAAAAATGATTACACAAATTTATCATCAAGCTATTACGAAACAGATAAAATGCGCGCCATTCCAGGTACTTATTTTTACACAAATATATCGAGTATTATTAATTTAGTTTCAATGAAAATTATTGGCTTCTAATTATTTATCAAATATATCCCTATGAATATTGCTGAAATTCCTTGCAGGTTCGTCTTAAGGTCTTCTCAAATATTTTCTCGAAAAATTTATTTATTTAAAGTCAATAAATAATTTGTATCAAGACTACAATACTCAAAAATTATCACTTTCGGAAGTCCTTAGTCGAATATTAAAAATCGTTAAAGTGTGGTTTATAATATATCTAATCATGGCTTTGCCGCTCTGGTGTAGTAAAGGTATGATGATTGGTGTTAATTTAACTCCTGTATTAACACAAAAAATACTTGCGTAAGTAGCAATACTTTGTAAAGTAAGTTTACCCGTGTGGCGGCGGGTTAGAATAAATGTGTCGCCACCCCATTTCTACCCGTGGTTGTCGACAGAGGGATCGACGTGAAGCAGTATTGCACGATGTTTCCTACGGTGGGCTGCGGTCAGTCACTTAACATCAGGTGGACCGCATGCTCGCTTGCCTGCCATAGCATGAAAAAGACTTTGCTTAAGATAATCATAAGGTGTGATGTATAGATTTAATTTAAGATACTATGGGATTGGCATGTATGCCGTTATAAAACCTAAATAAATAAAGAATAAAAACAAACTTTTACTGTTAATGGTGTATGTTTGGAGACCCTTGCACTAGACAATAGTCTTAATTCTTAAAGTTATAATTTTTTATTTTATTTTACGACCCAATTGGCGCAGTGGATACAGCAATGGTCTATTGGCCGGAGGGTGTGGGTTCGAACCCCATGAGTAGAAAATTTTATGATGAACATTGTAATTTCCTACTGTCTGGTTATTAATTTATCTATTGTATGTATTTACATAAAAAAGTGTCATTCATTTTAAAGCATGTTTAAGTATGTCTATTGGTCATTTGGTTTCCATAGTGCAAGCTTTGTTTAGTTTGAGACTAGATGACGTTGCGTAAATGTCCTGGAATATTGATTTATTTAAATTTAATTGTCTTTATTTTCAGGGTGGTGTTGCTGTTTTTTGTTTTGTAAAGTTTTTAAACCTGAACTCACTATCCAGGATGCTAAACTATATCTACAAAATAATCCTCCAGGAGTACTAAATACTGGGGGTAGACAAATTAATTATAAACCCACAAATTACGAAATCAAATGTTACGAAAAACTGGATCATATATTAAGGACAATTTAAAAATTATATGAATTGACTTACCTCCAAAATTTGATTGGCTTTTGAAAAATCATTGTGGTATAGTGCTAATGCAACCAAACAATTTGGCTTGGCTAACATTATAGAAATAAAATCTATCGAAGTTTTTTTTGTAGTGTATGCTGAAACAGTATGGAATAAATATAATGTTTAATTTAATAAATATATGATGAGGTGGTATTTACTGAAAATTTTATTTTATTATTGCCAAGATTTGTTTGCCTAAGTATTTTATTCAAATATGACTTAAAAAAATTGGCAACTTGAGAATTGAATTATTAATTAATTTACCTTCATCACATGCCGAAATTGTAGATGTGAGCATTGCTTGTTCCGCCTCTGGCTTGGGATTTGTGTGTCGTCGCCGTACTTTAGGCTTCTTCCTAGATATCTTAACATCAAAATCATGTTCTTCATCTTCACTGCTAGCATCCACTTCCACATAATCCATACACAATTTTAGCTGTATTGGACTCAAGTTTGGGGAGAGAGTAGAAACTAATTGCATTTTCCATATTGAATGATTGACCACATCAACTAAGCTTCTTAATCTAGCCAAGACATTCACATCAGTACAGTTTATTGCTTTCTTTTCTGTCAAATTCTCCAAACATTCTTTTAAAGTGTCTAAAAGAATTTGTGTTATCAATGAATTACAGATGAAACCAGTATGTAAAGTTTTCACATCTTTAGATGTCTTGCTTTGTTTCTTTGAATAAAAATATGAGCATTCTGAATGTGTGCCACAAGGAAAGTCTTGATTATGTTCATCACAAGATAGATACTCATATCTCAAAAATAAACAAGAAAATATGTTTTCTATGACCTCAATAGAATTTTCCAATGGCTGAATTGATAAGACAAGACGTTTTATATCTTCCATAGAGCTGTTTATTTCATCAGGATTAGCCATTTCTTCAGATGAATCCAATATGATATCTAGTACTTTAGTGATTGTACAATAACTGTTGTATATAGAAATATCCCAATTTATTCCACTTGATTTTGCATTTTTACCATCTGATTTATTGCTTAAAAATTTTAACTCAGAAATGAAATCATTATTCATATTCAATAATTGAGTGACTTTATATCTGTCTACTTTAGAAAGTCTACATACTTGAGAAATAACTGTTAATGCACTCTGCACCAGAACTTGACTAAAGATAGAAGTTGTCATTATTTTGCAATTGTTCTCTAAACAAAATTTTATTAGAGTCAGTTCTCTTTTGACTTCGGTTAAATAAAATTGGAGTTGCTTGTCCACTGATGTATAAGTATCAAGGATGGAAAATATGTTACTGAGTTGATTCACTAAAGATGTT
The DNA here is from genome assembly GCA_001586405.1 of Phoebis sennae. Lineage (NCBI taxonomy): Eukaryota > Metazoa > Arthropoda > Insecta > Lepidoptera > Pieridae > Phoebis > Phoebis sennae. The sequence goes on along the minus strand of LQNK01000357.1, from coordinate 572,483 downwards.
AGATCATATGTTTCTGGACAATTTGTTAGGTCAATGAGCACCATAATGAGTAATTGCTTTGTGAAGTTATTTATTTCAAATGTAACATTTTTCATATTATGCAATTGGTGTTTATATATTTGAGCAGCTTTCAGCAACCAGTGGACTTTTTCGTCATAGCACAATTCTATCATATATTCTGCTGTCAATTTAAAATCTTTAAGTGCTTCTTTATTATGGATAAAATTACTAATAGATTGAATTAAATCAGGTTGTTTCTGTGGCACAAGGCTCATTAAAATAGGTTTTCTATGTTGTCTAAAAGCATCAGCAGTTATCAATTTAAGAATATCATTCTTTAAATCCGGTAAGAATGTATCATAATTTGCCAGTGATATAAGTGTAATAAATTTATCTGAGTTGTTATCTGCTACCTCATTCTGCAACACTTCAACATAGAGTTCTTGAATCTTACTATCATTCTGAGTGTTGACAGTACTTCCTTGGATATACTTTAATATTTCAGATGTTGTAACAGGATTTTTTCTTAAATTTTGTTTGAAAAATTGCACTGCAGGTTCTGTCAATGGTTGAACTAATTTTGATTCTTCTATATTGTAACGGATTTGATGAATTTCCTAAAATACAAATAATTTAATTAAAGAAACAGGGTTACACTTGACATGTATTTATTTTATAGAGGACAGATTTACTCTTTCAAGCAATCATTTCAAATCATTATACAACTACCTACTAAATCTTTCGGTATAATTGGAGGAGTAAATAGGATTTTTATAATTGGTTCCAAATGTATCCATTGTGATACAAGAAGAAAATATAATTTCCTTCACCATTGTTTTAAAATTAAACAAAGGAATATCTCAATACTCACATTAAATATTTCAGGTGTAAGGTCCTCAAGAAGACAAAGCATATAGTTTAATTCCTCTTCCTTCATAGTGTATCAGTGGTGCAAACTCTGGCTCATGTATATCATATCATTGAAAGACTAGTACCTAAATTCTAATATGAACATTTATCACTATTGAGCATAAAATATTCTCGCCATACAGATTCTCTACGCTACAACGACGTAAACATATAACACTTTTATTAGCATTGCAAATGTTTAACTGCAATCTATGTTATAAAACTAATAATTATATATGAGACTCGTAATATATATCTGGTAAACAAAATTATTATTAGTAATAAGGGAAGTCTTAAAATATACGAATTGTGGGCGTAAGAAATTAAAAGTGATCGAAGCAAAGAATGGCAAAGAATATAGAATCTAGCAACAAACTTAAAAATTAATGGGCCTTCTAAATCGAAACTTCAAAATAATAGCGAAGTGAAGAAAAGCTCAACAAAAACGACAAAATAAAAATATGTCAGAAGTGACAGCTGACAAATAAGTCATATGTTATCATGGTCTAATAAAAACAGTATAAAAAGGCAAGCGAGTATTACGACATTGCACCAAAAAATAAAGCAATATTTTTTATGTAATTCCCAACAATATTCATAGTTTAATATATATAGCACCGTTTTTGGCTCAATAAACTTGTTTTTGAGGCCTACCGTAATAAACAATAATCCTATTAAAAAGTATTTTGAAAGAAAGAAAAAACATTTATTCCCAGAATACACTAAAGTTATAATAAAAAAATAGCAGTAAGATCAAGAAAAAAGGAAACCACGAAAATGGTGTGCGGCAGAGTATCTTTGGAACTGGATGTCCAGTCGTGATGATCATCATGCACGACGCTAATCCTCAGTCAACCCTACGGAGTAAATTTTAAAGCGGAAAATAGCTTTTAAATATATTTAGTCTGTTTTTTGCACCGATTTCAATTTATATATATATGGGCATTCCTAAGTATTAATCTGTGGTAAACATTCAATTGTCAGTTGTCACTTTGTCATTGACTTTTCTGTTATCAAAATTTAAAATGTCAACATCGGGATAATTTTCTCAAAAAGTAATAAAAAAGTTAATAGATATTTATAACTGTAGCCTCACTGTTAAACTACCTAAAAGTGTTTTCTTTTTACCAGAATAGTTTTCAAAGTACAAGTTGCTTGTATCAAATGAGAAATTAATTTAAAACCCTTTGTTTTTGGTTATAATACCTTTTTTTAAAATTAATGTAGTAAATAACATTTTGTTCTTCGGGTATTTTAAATGATGAGATTCAGGACTCTCAACTTATTAAATGAACTACAAAAATTTTACTATAAACAATATAGTACAGCAACAACTACAAATTATTCAAATATATGTAAGCGCCACAAACCAAAAAATCAGATATATGTTTCATCAATAGTCTGTCTTTATTCGTCCGATCATAAAAAGTCATTTCAAAGCTTAGACAGAAAAGCTGAAGCATTAAAAGATGCATTTGAACAAAGGAAAGAACAAATTAAAGATACTGAACAAAAGATCAGACTTAAGGGAGTTAAAATCGTCCAGGAAATTAAACAACATAAAGAAATAACAAGCCAAAAAATTAGACATAAAAAAGATGATATTATTAAAGACTTACGGGAAACTAGGGCAAAAGTAAAAGAAAAACTTGAAGGTGTTGTTGAGGTTTGAACTTTTAATGATAAACTAAGAGAAAAATCTAGTAATTGTGTACTACTAATAATTTTTTGAGAACATTAACAGCATGTTGTCTTAAAAATAATTATATTATGGAAATTTATTGTTCCAGCGAGAAAATGTTTTCACAGTACCAAATATTCTATGTGTAATGAGAATAGCAATGTCTCCATACTTAGGCTATGTCATTTTGCAAGACGATTACAACCTAGCACTTGGACTACTTACATTTGCAGGTATAACAGACTTGGTAAGTTTAAAATAGGAATGTATATGGATTTTGGATACAGTTTTTATTTTGAGAAATAAACACCATTTAAAAAATTATCAAACACCCTCCTGAAAACACATTGAGTAATTATTTGATTCCGAACACAAGTACAAGAATAATTATTTAATGATAGGTGAGCCATTGTGTGATTTTTATAACAGTTAACATGGTTAATACACTCCAGTATGCAATTAGCTGTGCTAATTATTATAAAAATGTCACAAGAATACTTAAAAATAGTTGCAAGTTTGAAGTTTAAAACAGAATAACACTAATACTTAGTAAAGTCATATAAATTTGCATTAAAATAAAATAATGTTTTTATGACTAAAATAATAAGTTTGAAATCTAATTATTTGAACATTTTCAGCTTGATGGTTGGATAGCTCGCAACTGGCAAGGACAATCTTCAAAGATGGGCTCCTTTCTTGATCCAATGGCAGATAAGGTTCTGATAGCAACATTATTTATATGCCTCACATGGCAAAACCTTATACCATTAGCGTTAACCCTCCTGATTGTTGGACGAGATGCAGCATTAGTTACAGCGGGTTTTGTTATACGATATATCAGCTTACCACCTCCTGTAAGTTTCCATTATATTTTTGTTATCATTGTTCTAAATTCAAAATAATCAATGTTCCCTTTTTGTCTTAAAAATTTATTGTAATTAACAATTTATGGTCAGGAAATCTAATTGGAACCTTTTTTATTTTATTATTATTATTTAATATTTTAGATTTAAAACTACATATATATTAACATTAGCATTAAATTTTTCAAATTAACAGTCTACATTATGATAATTGATGAAGATAAATAATATATTTTTTTTTATTTAAATATAAATGCATCAATTTCTGCAAAAACCACCTGATAATATTCAATTTTCACTTTTATTCTTGTCCTGTGTACATTATTGAATTATTATTAACATGTAATAGTTGCAAAATAATATTTCTGGATATAAATCTTTAATAATCTCCAATTTTATTGAAATATGTAATTTATTATTTTTTGTAAATTTTCTTATGTTATTGCAGAGAACCTTGAGCCGTTATTTCGACGTGACGCATGCAACAGCGCAACTGGCGCCCACATTCATAAGTAAAGTGAACACTGCAATACAACTATTATTGGTAAATTGCTCTCAATTAAATTAAAACCCTGACCCCTATCGTTCTCATTTTACTTTATTTTGAAAATGCATTCTTTGGAGTTAACTTTAATATTTTGCTAATAAACTAATTGCATTAATTCTAAAAATAATTTTTACAAACACAAATTTTTCATATGACGACACTGTACAGACTCTTCTATTATTTAAAACTAGTTTAAATTTCCTTCTAATGCAAAATTCATTTATTCACAGGTTGGTACAACTCTAGCTTCTCCTGTATTTGGATATGTGGACCATCCTGCTTTACAAGTCCTCTTTGGTGTGACCGCTACATCAACAGTCATCTCTGCACTTAGTTATTTAACCAGCAAGGATACATACAAAGTTCTCAAAAAGAAATTATAATTTGATTTGTAATACATTGATATATTTATGTTGTCTTCCAATTTAATATTGATATTAAAATAAATAGGCACATATATTATTTATTAAGATTAAAATACTTGTAGAAGTGACAGCAAAGTAAGGAATTTAAAACAAATATTATTTGAAAATCTACTTTTTTCGAAGAAATTTTGTATTCCAAATATAAAGATATAGAAATAAGATTGTGGGAGTTGTAAAAATAAAACACTTAGTTACAAAATATGGATAATTTTATTTCCTCATTCTATTCACATGAACTTTATGCATAAAATTATGAAAGTACAAAATTATACTTAATCTAAGAGAAAATTAAACATTGCCAATTGTTTAAACATAAATTAATATCAAAATAAAACATAAGTTTTCAGTCTGAATCAATGAGGAGTTGGCTTAAATTCAAATAAAATAGTACAAAACATTACAAAAATAGAATCTGGAATGTTACTATTACTGGTTTGAAATTTGAATCAGATGAATGAAATGAATTTACAAATACTTAAGTAATAATTTTCCAAGTGCTTCACATCTTTACAGATGCCCATTCAAAAATAAATATCAGTGCGATAGAGGCTCCTACGAGATTAAGTAATATTTTGATACATTTTGGTTGACAGGCAGGAAACTTGAAAATTAATATTACTTTTCTAATGAATAATTTTTTCCATTTTATGTAATGGACTATCTGGATGGTGAATGTTTTTCATTTGAAGGCACACATACATAGTCAATGATTATAAAACAAGGGACAACACAAGTATATACAATTATAAAGTAAATACAGAATAATCTGCCATTGCATACATTTTTGGTATATGTGTGTTAAGACATTCTAACACTAAGATGGTATAAATGAAGCTTTGTATTAGGATCCATGTGTATAGATTTTTATGATTTAAATATAAAAGGGAAATATTATTTCCTTTGATAACAACACTCCTTTATTTTATTTATATATTACTGTAAGAATCTCAAGCTAGGCAGTACTAAAATCAGCATAGCAAAAAATAATTTTAGGACTAGAACAATATACAATTACAACTTTAGGGCCTGATTGTTCTTAAAGAATATTTGATGCCTTATAAATATCTAAATCTTAATGCAAGTAATTAATAAATGTAATAATATTTAATTTAACAAACTAATATTATGTATTAAAATATTTGTATATAAAGCATATATAATCAATTAAATTATGGCATCTAAGTTACTTTGTTATAGGGTTAATTTAAAAATTTAATATTATATTATATATGGAATTTTAAGACTGAATAATACTAATGGAAATCAGAATCAATTGTCTGTTTCCAACCAATAGTAAAACTATATTTATACTTTGACCATTCTATCATTTACTACTTGAAGGGCAAAGCACCAAACATACATTTCAACAATATATTGTAAAGGATGTTTAACAAAAACATTACTGTCACAAAATGTTAAAACCTTAACAACTAAATTATTTTACAGAAATAACTGACATACAAACTGATTGCACAAATAAAAATGATTTACATTAAATACAATGTAGATATTTTAACAAAAATGGTAACAAAATTTGATTCTTTTTTAAGTTACTGTTATGGTTTATAATTAACATTAGAAGAATGGGGGCTATGTTTACATTCTAATGTTAAATAAATATTATGATCCTCTTGAATTCAAGTAATTATTAATCAGTAATGATGATTGACTCATCAACAAATTAACCAACTTTGTTAATTAATTCATCACAGATAGCTGTAAGTTCCTCGTTATCTTTAATCTTCTGAGCCAAAGACTCTTGTAGAGATGATGCATGCACTTCGCTTTTCTTCAACATGGCATTTAATTTCAAAATTTCTGCTTGATGAGATTTCTTTACAGAGTCTAGCTCTGCATTTGCTTTGTTTAATTGTTGCATTGCATGTTGCCTTAGAGTTTCATATCTGGCCTCCAGTTTCTGGATTGCATCATTATTGTCTTCCACAGTTCTCTTTAAAGTCTCTTCATTGCTTTTATAGCCTTGTATTATCACTTTACATCTCTCATATTTTGTATGAACATCATTAAATGCATGTTCCATTGAAGCTAAATGAGCCGCAGCCTCATCCCTCTCTCGTAATAATGTCACTCTCTCTTCAGTCCATCTTTTAGCCTCTGCTTCTCTTTCACCAATAAGTGAAGAGATTGTTCTTTCATATTCTTCCATAACAACACTCATTTGTTTGTTGTTTCGAACTTTTTCAGCCACTCTTTGTGACAAAGCTTTCTCTTTTTCAGCATATTCCTCATTTTGTTCAGTCAATTTTTTAATTTTGGTTTCACATTCTTCTAAACGCTCTTTAAGCTCTCTATTTATTTCTCTCAGACTTTGGGCCTCCTCCTCTTGCGTGGTAAGCATTTCTTTCACAGCTCTCAATTGTTCAACAGTGTGAGGATCCATATCGGCAGTGCGTTGTATAACTGGAGGTGGAGGTGGTATTGGTGTGCCTAAACTTAATAGTCTATCAATTGTAGCAATGGCTGGTGAAACTGAAGGTTTAACAGGAGTCACCTTAGCTGATGGTTGACTTCGGTTAACAGCAGGTGTAACTACTTGAGTAGGTTTCTCAGGAGGTCCACTGTTACTTGACTGAACAGACAATTGTTGCATGGAGTTCAGGATATTTTGCTCTGTACCTGACATGGTACTTTACCAATCTAACACTTGTCTTCAGAAATCCTACAGCTGTTGGAGCGATTCTGACGACATTGCATTCTGAAAATAACGCAATAATAATTTCAAGGACAATAATAATTAATGGACTTGGACACTTCTGTCACTTCAATGCGACTTATAACTATATTTACAGGGACTAATTTATTATTGCTTTTTATACTTAATTCTATTTATATAAATACCTTTTTTATTATAATGAGCTCATAATATAGAAAAATTATAAACATCCCACGCATGAAGTCATAAAGAGTAAGACCGTAAATGGTCATCAAATGTTAAGTTTATAATATTTTTTTTTAAACAAAAAACTCACTCACAGTTCACTACAGTTTATTATAAAGAAGCACAATAAATTCGTACTGTCAGTTCTTGAGCGTACACAGTATAATATTAAATTTAACACAAAAATTCTGAGTTCTCCAAAATATAATGGTCGACGGATTGATGGATGACATCAGTACTACAGATACAATATACACTGCTCATTTTAATTTTTTTTTATTGCAAACACAGAGTAAATATTTGACACAGATACATGAGATAACATCGCGCGTTATGAGGGCACTCTGCAAAGTACGTGTTTTTATAATGGTCATGTCAGTCTGAAACGAATAACTTTGATACTATTATTTTCATGCATGATATTGTTGAAAAATATTTCGTGCAATAACTTTTAGTGATTTATAAATAATTTTATTCAATTAACTACTTCATGAAACTAAGTAAAAAACAGCGTACAATACATATATTTTCGTAAAATAAATATGGTACTTATTTTTTTTATGCTTAAACTGGTTTAAAAATGTTAAAGTGGGGCGATGTTGCATTTTTTCAAATTGTTTTTTTTTTAATATTAAATTGCCATTTTTTCGTAATTGGGCTATTTATTGCACTTAAACATAATATATTAAGCTGGATAAATGCATAATATAATAGATATTGTGTTTCTATCATGGTTCAATTTACCTTGAAAGATTGTGAGTTTTCGTGAAATACTATGTAGATATTGCCTTCGCGTTCAAAAACTGTTAATATAAAATGTAATTTAACTTTATAATATAAAATGTAATATAAGTCTAAATCAATACTTAATCTTCCTATAATCATAATAATATTTGAAAAAATTGTGATCATCAAAACGATATTGCCGTTGAAAAAAACTTGAAAACGCGTAGTTTTGAAAGGCACCTTTTAAGAGATTTACATGCTAGGCTTTGTGGCATGTTTATAAAAATATCGTCCATGATTAATTTATTCCGAAATAAGAATAAAAGAAAAAAAAGCAACTGCAAATTTTATGTATATTTATTGAGAAATTTTAATTCTATTTTGGTATGAGCAAACTTGAAAATCATTATGTTAAATTGAGGTGTATATGTAAATCGGTGGAAAAAAAATAACATTCTTTTAAAGAAAACTTTATTATTTCTCTTAAAAATAATGAACAAACATTTATACTCCTACTATAAACTTTTCAGTTTTATACATTTCGTAAGCGAAATCTTCTTCATGGGTTGGGTCGTATTCTAAACCTGAAAACATAATGACTTTAGAATTTTATTATACTGGATCGTTTCGTCAAATACGGAGTGAAACTCTGTAATGCATTCTGAAATGAATGCCCTCGTAATTAAAGTACACATACCATTATTTTTGAAAAGTATAAAAATTGCATTTAAGGATTTCCGAACTTTCGCTTGCCCCCATTCGGGAAACGAAGCGACTAAAATACCTAAATAAAAATTACACCCTTTACTTTTGCATCCATGGATAGGATTAATTAAAAGGATGAACTATCTCTTAAAAACTAGATTTATCAAATGAAAGGATGGATTTTATGCTTTCAAATAATGCATATACGATTCAAACTAAACTCGAATTGGGCGGCTACGTACTCCCTATTATTTCCTCATAGTATTGTGTCAGGGCTATGCTCATAGGATAACAGTGAGGTATAATTTCACTCCGAGCTTATTCTTATAACATTAAGGCTACTCTAAGTGAACTTAATGTAAACGAACCTATATATTCGACTTCAAGATTAAATGTGCCATCAATCTTATCACCGCATGCAATACCAAAATGTGTTACTCTGTCCAATCGCATTCTTGTTTGTTTATCTTGAAGTCTTCCTTTTGATCCCAATACAAATTTTGAAAACGGAATCTGTAAATATTTATAAATATCAGGACAATGTTAGAAAATTTTTGTTCATTTCGAAATATTCCGGTGTGATATTAATAACACTCCACGCGGTGTTTTTATGTTTATGGAAGGCAAGGGTTCGATGTAGATCTTTAATCTTAATTTAAAACAGATGGGTGAAGGATAATAATAGATCGATATTTCTTTTCAAATCGGCTTTCTGCGGGTTGTAAGCCTACCACTGCTCGACCGGAAATCGTAATTGAAATCGAGATTTGAAAAAACAAATTCATACCAACCTTAGCAACTTGCCAATACGGTCCGCCTCTTGTATATAGAACATAATGATAAATATCATTCCAAGTTATATCGTAATAGCCTTCACATGAAATATTCAATAAATAAGATCTACCATCACCTCTGACCTTAATAACTAATGTGTTATAGATATTCCAATCAAACGTAGACTCGCGTTTAAAGGATTTCTGTAACAGTTACAATACACGTTATAATTAACTGCGAAAATAAATATAGTTCACTATTTACTATAGTATTTTATTTTAATAATTTACTGACCCTAATTCTCTTTGATCGCATGGAACAGTAACCGGCTCTTTTTATTCGACCATCCTTAGGAATTCTCGTATCGAGATATCCGTGAAAATTTGCTCTACCCGCAGGGCTCATTTCCAATTTGCAAGTACTGAACCCTTCGTTGTGATCACTGTCGCTTGTTGTTATAAATTTGTCTACGACCTCTGGTTTATTAAAGCACCAAACCAAATCTGTTTCGCCTAAAAATAATAAACGAGAACATCTGTTTCAGTACTTTCTTAAGGTGGTCGGGTCGTCCCCTCTTTCAAACACCTTTTTATAAAGTAATGTGTACAGGTGATAATTATAATCATATGTAAATTATAAGATGTAGAGTAGCAGTTGATCTGGCTCATCAGATTTTTAATAAAGTAGGATAAACAGAGGCTTGCAAGAATAAGTTTTAAGTTAAATCCATTCATTTGCACCTATTTTTTTAATTGGCCTTTTTTGGTTAGAAAATTATACTGTATGCTGCTTATCATATCCCTATCTTACTAATAACATAAATGTGATATTTTTTTGAAGATAGATGTATATATTTGTACTGTTTTATCCAAAAACGACTGAACAGACTTGATTGAAACTACAACCTATAGCCACAGATAAATTATACTATTATACTAGTACTATAGTTAACACATCAGATTAACACTTAAGTTTCAATTTATTATAATTTGGCTGATAAGTAACAAGTATGTCTGAGAAAAACGGATAAAAGTTAGCATATTTGGCTCTTGCATACATGCACTGCATTTTGTTGTAGCATTAGGACATCTGTTACGGTAACAAAGTAAAAAAGAAATATTATGTATCGTTTGGCCATGATTAATAAATTATTAAAAATTTATCAGTTCTTTAAGTTTATGAAATCAAAAGTGTAAAATACCAATTTCCTGAGTAGGTATTGCAAACATAAATTACAGAAATTAAAAATTAAAAAAAAAAAATGTTGTAATGTAAAATTGTGTGAAAGTGAAAATAATTTAAAAACATTTTAATCCTATATCCAATTTAATAAGTCGCAAATTAGACATACAATACAAATGTCATGATAATAATATTAAATAGCTAATACAACATAACAATACTATAATTTTAAGTAGTAATCGCTTGTGTTTTATTAAAATTATCAGAATTTTTTTTTAAATTAACTACAAAATAACAGAAAATCACAAAAAGCACCACAGAAAAATCCAAAAGAAATCATGTATTTTATAGCTACCTAGTTTACATTAAAATTTTAAATTGAGATTCCAAAATTTTTATCATAATTATAACAACTGGGTTCACAATATTAAGCTCAATATAATGTAAAATAGAAATATTTGAGTATCAGTGTTTTATCAACGAACTTCATTGATTAGTTGGTCACATATTCTGGTCAGTTCTTCATTATCTCTCGTCTTTTGGGCCAGAGATTCTTGTAAAGATGAAATCATTATCTCATGTTTTTTTATTGTTGCATTCATTTTAGTGATTTCAACACTGTGATTCTTTTTTAAATTCTCCAATGTGTCATTGGCTTTCTCTAAACTATCTGATGTAGTTTGTTTGAGATTGTTGTATAAAGCTTCATACTTTTGCATTCCTATTTCATAGTCAGCAATTTTTTTGTTGAAGATATTTTCTCTATCTTTTGCTTCCAATACAACACTTTTACATTTTTCGTATTTTGTGAGGAGATCATTAAAAGAACATTCCATATTATTCAAATGTTTCACTGCCTGATCTCGTTCTTTAGTCAATTTATCCAATGTTTCTATGTATTGTACTTTTTCTTGCTGTTGTTCCCCGATTAATGCAGATATGGTTTTTTCATATTCTTCCATAACAATACACATTTTTTTGTTGCTCAATTCTTTATCATTTATTTGTTGAGTCAGTTTAATTTCTTTGTCAAGTAAGTTAATTTTATCGTCTGTCAGTTTCTTTAATTTAAGTTCCATTTCCTCTTTATATCGTGAAAAGTTGTGTTCCAAGTCTTGCAATGATGATCGAAGTTCTCTATTTTCCTGACGTAACTGTAAAACTTCATGGTCTTGGTTTTGTAGAATAGCTCTAAGTGATTGAAGTCTATCATTTTCTTGTGCTCCATAATGTTTCAATCTTGGACTTCTAGGAGCTGCTACAGGTGGGGTATTACCAGATATACTTATTAGTCTATCAGTTGCAACTTGGGTGGGTGTTAAAATGGCAGAAACACTGCGCACAAGTACTGGGGTTGGTTTTGCTTGTGCTGTGCTGCATTTAGGTAATTCGCAACTGATCACAGGTGAGACAACTTGCATTGGTTTATCCTTGACACTTTTATTTTGCATTGCTCCAGCAGATAGTGTGTTGTCAGATTTAGCTGTTGCATTTTCTGTTAAGATTGATGTAGAGCTGCTTGTTTCATATCCAACATCACACTCTAATGAATCTGCTTGAATCTCATCATGAGTAGGTTCAAGGAATAATTGTTTTTGAGCATACAAAGGATCAAATTTGACAAAGAGGCTCTCCTTTCCTCGGTCTACATAATTTGGGTTCCGATTTGAATCAGCGCACTTGCTTAAGAAATCCAAGCTGGTTGCATCGATCAGCATGTTATTATCATATAATGGCACTTCTTGCATAGTTACATCGCATATACTATCAAAATCTGTACCAGTTAGTATATCATTCGTCATGTCTGTACTGTTTAAAAAATCATCCGACTTTTTAGGTGATAAAGCCATTAAATCTCCCATGGACGAGACGGGAGTAATGAAACTATCATCTGAAGTAATAGTACTTGCCCTGGAAGATAACATGTTTTCTTTCTCTGTGTTATCTCTTTATTTATGCAATATGTATAATATTTCCACTACTTTTATTTAAAATAATGTTTTCATCGCAAATCCACACTAATTTATGTTAGAAGTTATCAAATAATATTTCAGTATGCTACGCCGCTTTTATTGATACATTAACTTCTCACTCATTGAGTAATTTCTACTACAATGTATTTATAAAGTTCTTTGAAAAGTCTCTTGCATAAATCTGAGTAGTATTTTTAACTATATCAATTCAATTTTAACACAACGGTTTATTTCACAGCCATTCAGATATCACCGTAACGGATATGTATTTTTAAACTGACTTGACAGACGGAAGAACTTTTTCTTTTTAAGTTTCCATAGGTTATAAATAAAATTAAAGGTATAAACGTCGATGTTATATTTTATTTTTGTCTGTGGTAAATTGTGTTTGGAAAATAATAAAATTATAAATGAGAAACTATTTTATCAACTCTTTCATCATCTTATCAATTTTCGCAATTATATAGGTCTGTTGTGATTATGATGTATATATCCTTTTTTTAACCGACATTCAAAAAAAGAGGAGTTTATTTTATGCACGTTACCGCATGAGTCCGACATTTATGGACCGATTTGACCAAATTCTTTTTGCATTCGAAAGATTTGTGTCAACTGTTGTTACACAGGGAACTCCTGGAAAATCAACAGAATAAGCTCTGCAGTTAAGGTTTAATGATGCATATACCCATTATACTCTAACTCGGAGACAGATTTGTGACTAGTATGATATGATAATCCTTCACAGGTCACTGAAAATGGAAAAATAATAACTTTTTGTGCCATCTTTAAGCTACTTTCAATTTAACAAGATTTTGCTCTGACTGTATACATTTCAACAAAGATAAAATAAAAGTTATGTTCTACTACGTTGGGTAAGGAAGTCGGATCTATTTTTTGGCAAAGTTATTATAAATTTCGTAGTATGCAAAGAAACTGTCGTTGTATGAATTTTTTGCCATGTCAGTATGTCTGTGCGTGGAAAGACCCTTACCATACTTGATTAAAGATGTTTTATATATGAATGGGAAGTCTATATGTGATGTGAGTAAACAATTTTTTATCCCAGAATGTGTGATTGTGTGGTTACTGGTGACTTTGATATTCCGCCTTAAAATATAACTGCAATTGGATTCTTAAATCAAAGATTTTTAAAAAATATATTTTCATAGATTAAACTATAATACTTGTATTAAGAATATGTGATTTAATAAAACAATAATGAAATAAAGGGAATATCATATAATTCCATTATTCATTAAAAAAGGAGAATTATAATATAAGACAATGGGCAACTAAGTAAGAAACTGATCCTGTCCTTACTATAGATGACCCACATAATAATGTTTACTGACATACATAATTATATTTCTTTCAGAGAGTTAAGGCTTAAAGAGATTATAATATATTTTATTTAAAATGCAAGATCAAAAAACATTAAATATATAAATTAAAGATTGCCATGAACACATTAAAATATTCAATAAAACTAATAAAAGACAAATGAGAAAAGAGATACATTATTTAAGATTGTTGTTAAATGTAGACAGTCCTAAAAAACTGTGGAATTCATTGGAAGAAAGCATTTTTAACAATTTTTAGGCCTGTTGCCTTTATGACTACATCATAATTAATTTTAAAAAAATGTACACATTTATTTCTTATTCATATTATAGTATAAAAAAGTTGTTCTTAAAGTTATCTGGGCTATGGCCCATCTAATACAAGTTTCCAAACTTGAGATTCCTGATTGAACTGATTTCTCAAACTATTTAATGCAATCTTGTTTGTTATGTTTGAAATATAAAAATTTTTAATATTTAAAGAATTAGAAGTCACCCTACTGTGCCCCCGCAGTAGTGGTTTCCAATCCACTGATTGGTCTCACTCTGTAGTTTGGCAAATACTGCTATTATTAAAACTTTTATGTGTGATTGGTAACTATCAACTTAGGGTCAATTGTGGCTTAGTCAGCTAAAAGCCAGCCTGAGTAAAGGTATCTTAATAAATATATATGTAATATATATAATGATTTGATTTGAAATAAAAAAAACTTACCAGGTCTAGCATATAGTAGCGGATCGATAGCAAAGTAATCTTTTACTTCCTTAGCAAATAACTTCATCTCAAATTTTAATTCTTGAAATCCATTCTTTATATGCTGAAATCTAGATATTTTACTAGTTTTGTCTTTTGTATCATAACCACCTTTTCTGTCTCCCTCCCAAAAAAAACATCGTTCTTGTACTTTTTGGATATGTGGATACCTTTGTACATATAAACGAGTGTCAAATGCTTTCATTATCATAGAATATTGGCGAAAATTTAACATAACCTTTTGCTGAAACGGCTTGTATAAAGCCATTATAGTAAAGTTTCTAATTTGATTTGAGGAATAAATATCATGCGATTTATTTAGAACCTATGTTCCGTATAAGTTGTAACATTATCCAAGAACGCAAACATAAAAATAAATAAATTTTTATTTTAAATTGACAATGTTATTGCTTTTTGACAGAAATCAGCTGTTTTGTTTGGTAGAAACCATAGTAGAAATCAGAGTACTGTGGTAGAAACTAGAAGCTGACACTGACTGCTGAATGCTAATTGCCATAACAAATAACAGTATATATAATAATAAAGCCCAAATCCGATAGTGTGATTTGTTTTTTAAAAACTGCAAAAGCTTTAAAATTAGGATAAAATCTTAATTTTTAACGTTTATTATGTTTCATTAGAGTAATTACGTGTGTCGATGTTTCATAATCTTCACATTTCTTGATGTTACAGCATAGGGAATCAGGGACCCTGTAAGTTGTGCCAGGGTACATACATTGACAGAAAACTTTTTTATTATTTTTGAATTGTGTTGTAATTTGTAATTGTATGTTGTAGAACTTGTAATTTATATAATAACGTTCCTTGGGCTCACCAAGGTAAAACAGCTAAAGCTTACTTTATGTTCATTTGATTTGTAATTAACACAAGAATATTTTTTTGTTGTTGTAAAGTATACATAAGTTTTATAGTATGTATTAGAAGTTATACCTTGTCGGAAATTATAAAATATTTTTTATGAATTTTGAATTAAAACTAGTACAAGTAGACTTGGAGTACATTATAGTTTACTTTCACTTTTTGATGACGACCAATAACGATATCTTATCTTAATGAATTTTGCTGTACAGCCAATCATAGTAATCTACAAGCATAAGTTAACGTTTTCAGTGACCTTTCTCTTACCATTTTAGTTCTTCGTTCTTCTTGCCACGTTCAAACGTATTTTACGACGATTTATACATTATTAGGGAAGGCAATGTGTTGAATAGAAAAAAAATAGTGCATGAAAAAATGGGCATGGAAAAACATAACAGGGTAATTTCAATTTTTTTATTTAATTCTGATTGCTTTTCCAAAAAAATATTTATTAATATTATGTACTATGTTTTTACAGGATGAGGAACTCTCAGAGTACCTTTACCCCCCAGAAATACTGCAGAAATTGGATTTTAGCAAAAGTCCAGCCGAATTTAAGCCAAAAATAAGTGCAGTTAACCCAGGAGAAGATTGGATGGTTGTAAGACCACTTCAAAGATCAGATTATGATAAAGGGTTCTTGCAATTGTTAAGTCAGTTAACAAGTACA
This sequence comes from Phoebis sennae, assembly GCA_001586405.1. Classification (NCBI taxonomy): domain Eukaryota; kingdom Metazoa; phylum Arthropoda; class Insecta; order Lepidoptera; family Pieridae; genus Phoebis; species Phoebis sennae. The sequence continues at coordinate 556,156 of LQNK01000357.1, read as the reverse complement.
GGTAGCATAACTAGGAAACAGTTTGATGGTATGTTCATAATTTTGTTCTACTAGAATGATTATTTGTGTTATGAATTTTAATTCTCTTAATATATTTTTTAAGAAATTCGCTCAGTATTTGCATATTAATTTTTCTAAGACAAAAATGTGATTATTTGATATTTTTCCCCTTAAATTAAAGATTTAATACTGCTAAATTAAATTAATTAAAATGATCAGTCCGTTTAAAAGTTTACTATTATTTTTAACCAACTTCCTAAAAAGTGTATTTTGTGGAAGTAAATTCAAATAATAAAATATTAAATTTATGATATGAAGTTCGAATCATGAAATATGCGAACTGGATCAATAATGAGTTTTAAATGTCATTAAGACCTGTTTTGCAAAAATGTGTGTTGATATTCAATGCTTGTGTGACCTTGCCACACCTCATTACCAATAATGGCATTCCATTGGCCATTATTGAGTTACAAATAATGCTTTTGTTAACTGAAATTTTTAGGCAACATTATTAAATCTGAATAATTATTTTTATGAATAAATTTTAGGATTAAACACATTTCAAAGCCATGTTATATATTCATTACTTGAAATGATAAAATGTACTTTACTTTTTTTATTCATGCTTTTTTTTGACTAGTATTAACATTGTTTACTTATTCCTTTGTTTTGATGAAACAATCCAATAGTTATCTTTACCTTATATTCTCAATTTTCAGAACGATTTACACAAATGAAGATGTCTAGTGGATATTATGTCACAGTGATAGAAGACAAAAGATTTTCAAAAATAATTGGTGCAGCCACTCTTACTGTTGAACAGAAATTCATTCACAATTGCTCACTAGTAAGTTGTTTACTTGACCAACAAAAAAATATTGTAACATAATCTAATACTCAAATGGTACTGCTTTTGTTTTCATTATCAAAGTATCATTATTATTTCAGTATCTATTTTGATGAAATTTTAAATGTGAACTCACTTGTTTCCTTAGAATCTATATCACAGTTAAAAATTTAAAATGTTACAGCAAATATTAATAATGGTCACAAATATTGCTGAGTATGTGCTAGTGACTGATTAGTGATTGCATATAAAAAAGATAAAAAAATATATATTACTGATAAAAACTAATGTATACCGAAAAAATTATAGAAGTAATGAATACTGAAGTCATTGATAAAGCAGCATTTTAGATCTTTAAGACTTTACTTGACTCTTTGAATTGAATCTTAATAAATAATAATTATTTCTTTTGAATTTAGCATTTATTTTTCATATCTTGTTTTTGATTCACATTAAATTGACAAAAGTTATCTAACCTTACAAAAAAAAAATTAAATCAACTTTTGAATAAGGTCTGAAATAAGTTAAAAAGTCAATGTTCAGTACTGTTCTTTTTTTGCAGAGAGGACGCTTAGAAGATGTTGTTGTTGATGATACATACAGAGGAAAACAGTTGGGAAAATTGTGAGTGCATTTATATATATCCCTTTAAAAATATTCAAATTATTATAGCCACAAAAAATAGTTAGATATTATGCCTTTCTCTAAAACATTTTTTCCCTGAATTAAGTATTTTTTGGACTTATTTCCACAGAACGTTTTTCATTGTATCATTAGGTTTAATTGTTTAATAATATTGTAATTTATTTTCAGAATTGTTGTGACAGTCTCTCTACTAGCTCATGAACTCGGCTGTTATAAAATGTCCTTGGATTGCAAAGATAAACTTATCAAGTTCTATGAGAGCTTAGGTTACAAGATGGAGCCTGGAAATTCTAATGCTATGAACATGCGGTAAGTCTATAGAGCATTTGTAGTGATGTTATCAGTAAATGTTTTTACTATGCATGCATAAGGGCGGGCGTAAAGAATAGGATTATAAATCGCACATCTATACATCTCTCCTTCGCACCCTATTTGCGTCTATACTCACACTCGGTAGCCCTATAATTTATTCCCAACATCAAATTATGATTCATAAAAATGATATGAATTGTATTTAAACAAACTAAGACTAACTGAACTGATTTTTATTATTCTTTAAGAATGCGCACTGTAGCAACGTAGCATGTAAAATTTCGCGCTGCTTACTTATTGAGTAAATCTTCTAGTCGTCATCCAACTGAATACATGTTTGTAGTTTGTATGGACAGTACACCGACTAAGGTATGAAACAATTGATGTTGATGAAATGTTTACTATTTTATTTTTACAGATTTGAAGAGCCATCCTGACAATTAGCCGCTGAGACATCCGACTTGCGCTCCAAGCTGTAAGAAATGAAACAGCCGAGCGGGCGTCGCAACACCACAAACGGGTCATATTTGTCATTCTTTTACATGGTCAATATATTATATGTTCAACAAATAATCGTATTTTTTATTCTAAGGTGATAATGACATGAAATAGTTAGCAAAACATTTAGTACCATTTTTGTGTTTGTTGTGATTACTGCTTTGTTGTTTTATGTTTACAGTAGCAAGGTCAATTTATTTATCCATCAAAAATTGTATTTTATATACATATTTTTATGTAAAATCTGTGTTTGATGGGGTAGCAAATTGATTTTGGGTGTCTTAGCACATAATTGTAATTATAGTTTTAAGTTTACTGCTCAATGTTCAAAATATTATTTGTAAATTTGGTTTTACGCTATATATCCACGCAATGTATTATGATTTATTTTATGTTGCTTCGCTTTTTGTAACTAAGTACTCATCATTTGTTCTTAAGCCTCAATACTAACACACATTTATTAAATTTTGCTTTGAAAAAGGTGTTTTATTAATTTTCTTATTGAAATAAAAGTTGACAATTTAAAAACATTTTTATTTACATGAAGTGTAAATAGGTATAGGTAATGAATATTATAATTAATACTTCATTGTGAGACATAAGTAACAATTTCGAATCTTGTCTTACATGGCCAAGTAGAATATTCTATAAAAATCTTAATGTTTTAATATGATATGACAAAATGATCATTTAGGTTCACTGTTCGCTACTTACGAACATAATCCAGAAGCCTTAATATTATATTTTTTAATCACACAAACCGTTTACCAATACTTTAAAATTATAGAAAAAGTATTCGTATTGGTATTGTAATAGTCATGATATCACAAACTTGCTTTATATTTGGTCACCCAAAATTTTGCAGTTACATTTACTCCATTTAATTCAGTCTTCATTAACGCTTATTTTATGTTTTGGTAGTTTTAATAAATCCAGCCTTAAATCCGAAGTTCTAATAGTTAGTAGGCAAAATTATGTAAGAATATTAAATAAGTAATAATCGTTTTTTATACCATATGAGATAAATAATTAAAACTACAAGTATGTAGAATCCACTTACGGCTTACCTCTACTATATTATCAAGTTACTGCAACGGACTGAGAAAATAATTTGAAATAAAATTGCATTGAAATCCACGCATTATATAATTTAAAACAATACAATGTATGGACAAAATTTTAATTGATCACTGTATTATATTGTAGGTAATGTTAGTGAGAATAAATAATATAAAAAGCATTTTATTAATAGATTTATTTATTGACGCATAGCACAATCCCTGAATGGAGTTAGCAATAATATTATGTACATTTAAAAGGCTTGAAGCTTGCAGCGATCATTGCTAATATTTAGAAAAAATACCCAATATTTTAAGCTAATCATGTCTTAAGTCTTATTTCTCGTCCGGAAATTATGAAAGAGTAAAGACCATAATACATAACCCGCTGTAGTGTAACATCATTTTGTTACTTGTAAAGTCACATATTACAATACTTGTTCCCTATTTACCGTCATCATAATCGACAACAATTTTCCTTCAACTATGGTTATAACAATAGAATAGCTCAATCGCTTTAGCCTTTAGCTGTAGTTAACACCTCCAATAGGAGAGTAACTAGTTGATAGAATAGAATTGTGTTGTACGATGTACATGACCACTTCCACGATGTAAAGTGTCACATATTGAACATTCCCATATCTCTCTTTAGTTACTTCTTATATTACTCAAAAGTTAGAATGTGTCGACGCTTATAATAAGACTGTTGCCGGAATTTGACTTGACATACAAATACAAAATTACAGGGAAATTCTAAACCAGGCTTATAAACAAAGTTCGACTCTTAGCTACACAGTTGCAAAGTAAGCAAAGAGCAGAAATATACATACATTTACAACCACAGTTTTTATGGGTTTCTTCAAAAAATTTTAAATACCTAAAAAGTTTAAAAACGGTATCTTTAAACAAATCACTGATTAAACACAATTAAAGCATTTTAAAATAAGTTTAATAGCAACGAGATTATGTACATACATATAAATTATTAAAATAAATTTTAACAGAATACGAACAGAGTATGACAAGGTGAAATTACATCCATTCCTTTCTTGCTACTTTTGTCTATATCGGCTCACATTTTTTTTTATATAAAATTAATCTCGCTTATTATGTCACTAATTTTAAATTAATAAATATTTATACATCTTAAACTTGGATATTCACGAAATTTATATGTGAAATAAGATCACATTACCGATAATTAACTTCACCTATCTTTTTTTCTATGGCGAAATAGTTATTTGTCAAAATTTATAAAAAATATGATTTAAATATATACAAAGCAGATTAAATTTAAAATAATAAAAATATGACTTTGAATACAAATTAAAATATACCGCGTAATTTTACAGAACAATTGCTTGTAATAAATGACCTAACAAATAATTACCCTGGCATTGGAAAATGATAATATAATTCAGTTATTTAAAAATACCTAGAAATAGTCCATATAGCGAATAAAGAAAGAATAATAATACTTTATTTTCAGCAAGCTTTAAATTACCCGCCCAAGACAAATCTGAAGTATAAAAGTCTGACAGTTTGATTTTTTATGAACGATACATATTCCAAAATACGTAGCCAATTTTCCAAACGCGAATTGAGCTGTTTTTCAGTTTTCGTAGTCGCTATCAGCGGACCAATTTTCATCACAAAATGTGTGTATTAAAGTTCACGTATTATTGGTATAACCGGTACGAGAAAGGTGCTCCGGCTAAAAGGGTGGG
>LQNK01000357.1:521431-551048 GCA_001586405.1 Phoebis sennae | reverse complement strand
GGGCGGGGTGGTAATTTTAGTTCCTAGTTTCATAGGGCCTTGGCCGCGAGCGTTTCGCCTAGCTTCCATTTCCCGTTGACGTTGTAGCTTTCTCTCTTCGCGTTTGCGACGCATTTCATCCATTTTGGACGCGTTGTTTTCTGTAATTTTCATTACCTTTTTATATCATGAAATGAATAGACATGGAAAGGAAATAAGAAAATATTATGAAGACATATAAACAGTACACATACAATAGACCCGACATTCAAGATGCAGACATCGAAAAAAGCATATAATGTTTGTTTGGTTAAATCTTCAGAATTGTTGCTCATATAATAGTGTCGAAATAATTAAGTTGAGGGAGATAGTGAGCACGGGGAGGGAGTATGTTCGTTATTTACCATAAACTAAGTACACTTGGAGTTGTTCAATGTCATTAATGATCTGTAAATACATGTAAGGGTGGGACCAAACGGAATGTTGCCAGGCGGTGCGGCAGAGCTGTGACGCTGCGTCGTCCTATATAGAAAATATCTTTGACGACCCGATTGGCGCACTGGATACATCAATGGTCTATTGACCGGATATGTGATGAACTTTGTTATTCTCTACTGTCTGGGTGTTAATTTATCTAGTGTGTATGTATTTACAAAAAAAGTATGTTTAAGTATATATCTGTGTAGTTTCCACAGTACAAGCTTTGCTTAGTTTGTGACTAGGTGACATTGTGTTAAATGTCCCTAAATATTTATTTATGTGCCACGAGCCGCTTTATTGCCGCACCGGACATGTAGCCACCGAGACGAGGCGGGGAGGGGTGCATACGTTGCGACGTCGGCGCGGCATCGCACCGTGAAACGTTTGCGGCACCGCACCGCATGTTGTCTCGCTCTTACTCACCGTCAGCGTTCTCCTCGATCGGCTCGAACTCGCCGTCCTCCCAGCCGCCGAGCGAGTCGTTGCTGTTCTGGTGCGCGGCCGGCTTGTGCTCCAGCCGCGACGTGTTGCGCACGAACGTCGCGTTCGCGTTGTTCAGTATGGGCTGCGTCCAGTCAGAGTTGTTCCACGTCTCCGACGGGCTCGCCAGCTCAGCTTCTGCGGCCTGTGTTTGTTAAACGAATTTTATACATAATAATTATCTCAGATACATGTTTCTTTCTTAATAACATAGAAATGGGTAAATGGATTTGGATGCAGTTGGCAGGCACAAAGACAAGGTGGATTAATATAGATACTTTTGAACACAGTTGGAAAAGACGAAGTCGCAGAATTAACTAGTAGTTAATTCTACTAATAGAACTAAAATAAAATTAAAAAAGTATTTTTATTGCTTATGGAGTATCAGCCGTATGAAGAGAAAAATCAGAATTCGCAGGTAATTTTAAATCAAAGTTTATATTAAAAATATTTATCGTGTAAAATAAAATACTTGTTAAACGATTTTAAACGCGGTTTATTATACATTATTACTAACCCGACGTTTCGAGCACTTAGCGGTACAATAAACCGCGTTTAAAATCCTTTAAAAAGTATTTTATTTATTATGGAAAATCTGGCGTTAAAACAAACACAAGATTATACTATTATGGGTATCAAGTCGTTTTGTGTATATTTACTAACGGGCTGTTCCTGCAGTTCCCCCCACTCCTCGTTGTCCCAGTCGTCCTCACACAAGGCCGCGAGCCCGCCGGTGCCTTGAGCGCTGCTTGCGCCGGATTTCCCGCTGCCTGCCGTTGTGGCTGTAGGTTTAGGTTTTATTCAGTAGAAAAAGACAATTTCTTTTATTTGTTGTTGTTAAAGTAAAGGAATCAGTATCAATCATAAAAATATGGGTTTATTTCTCTCTTAGATAGGTTTAAATTTCTTAACACCATGCCTAAAAAAATTCTAATAATTGATTTATTCCATGCATCTAAAATTAAACAAAACCTTAAAAGCATTTCGTGTTACATTCTAAGTTCTAATAGTCATTCAGTCATTTGTTCAGCTGGTGTGTATGAATGTGTGTGCTACTTTATTTATTTAGTTAAAAGTTTGTTACGAAATACTCTGCCAAACTGTACAACAATTAAAAATTAGTAAAATACCTGCACTGGAGTCGATTTCACCCCAAGCGGTCATATCCCAATGGTCAGGGTCGTAGTCGGACGCAGACTCGCTGTGCTCTAGTGACGTCATCGATGTCACAGATGATGTAGTAGTTGACATACTGCTTGACGACGGTTGCTCTGAAAAATTATGTTGATTATATTATCATTTAAGAGAAGCTTAAAATGGGTTTTTGTTAGTTCTATTCTGATAATAATGAATGTCTAGAACATTAAGACATTCATTACATACATTAAAACTTACTTTTGATGAACAAAATATTCCCTTAGTCAGGATCAGAGATATAAGATAATTTCTAAGGTGCGTAACAATTGATTAATTGAAAAATGATTTTAAAAAATTCCTTACAGAAAACCACAGATACAGCTGGGTGTTATTTTGTATTTTGTGTTTTCACGTTAAAACAGCTGAACTTATTTGACATCCGGGATAAGTGTAGAATATATGTAGGCAAAATAATAATACAGTACAAAGCGGAGCCTCAAAAAAAAAAACACATACCCAAAGATCCTGGTTTGGATAGTGCCGATTTTGTAGGGTGCTGTACTTTGGCCGTGTCAGAGTGTGAGCGGTAGAACTTGGCGGTTACAGCTGTCACCGCCCAGCCTGCCCACGTGGCCGCTGCATTACTTAGCGATGGCGTCGCAGTGTGCACGTCCGCCTCTGGACAATAATAATATACACCATATATGTTTTTCTTTATTGAAATGAAACGAGAATATCCTATTTATTATCCTAATTATTGCACACACCAATAAAAAATAAAAGTAACATAAGTATTTATTAATATAAATATTCTCTATTGAGAATACACAAATGGCACAAATTTATTACTGGGCTTTCTTGGTTATGTCACCCCAATAAACATAAAAAATTAAAAAAAAAATCTTAACAGTTAAATTATGCTCTAGCCGATATACCATATTAAGTTCTCTAAAGGGCGTCTGCGTGTTGGATCTGTAGCCCACATAAACCTTCCAATGGATCAGGCACTTCAGATATGGCAGTGACCCGAGTATTATAGCAAAGAGAGGCATAAGTTTACTATCACATAGTAAACTTTATAAAAATATTGAGAAGGTATTTTTGAAGTAAAAAATGTCTACAATGTTTTTTCAGATATTCTATTATTGTTATAAGGACTAATCAAAATTTAACAAATTATTATTAAGACTATTCATGTAATAATGTCGAGTGAGTCATTGCGCCAGGAGCTATCGCAAGACTTCATGACCAATCTTTATGATTAATAAAAATCATAAATAAGGTAGGAACATAATCAGTTGTCATATAAAATTGTTTGAGTCAATTAAAGCATTTTTTAAATTATTCAATTTATGTTTAACGCAACTATAAGTAGATTTTCGTTTTAAATTTTTTTTTAAGTATGAGAACAATAAACATACCCATTCCTTCTTTAAGACTAGGATCCTCAGATACTTTCTCTAATTTACCAAGAAAACCTTTGATAGTCCTAAATGCAGCATCACGAACCTTTAAATAAAATTATGTTTTCTTTATTACACAATTTAAAAGAAAAACAACAAATTTATAGTCTATAAAATACTGACCCGATTGGCGCAGTGGATACAGCAATGGTCTAGTCAGGGGGTGTGGGTTCGATCCCCACGAGTAGAAAATTATGATGTGATGAACATTGTAATTTTCTACTGTCTGCGTGTTAACTTATCTATAATATGTATGTATTTACAAAAAAAGTATGTTTAAGTATGTCTATCAGTTATCTAGTTTCCATAGCACAAGCTTTGCTTGGTTTGGGACTAGATGGCGTTGTGTTAAATGTCCAGGAATATTTATCATTATTATTAATACCTGTTTTTCCTGGTCGGCAGTCAGTGGACATAAAGCTGGCAACACTCTATTAGCGACTTCTGACAAAAGGAAATATTGTTGCGTCGCCGCCAAAGCGAGCACGCCCGCCTGTCGAGCCGGCGGGAAGGCGTCACGAGTCGCTCTCACGAACGCCGACACTAACACCTTTTGCCGAATTTGAGGGTGCAAATGGGCGGCTATTTTACCTAAGCATACTGTTGTATTTGTTCTGAAAATAAATTTTCCGTTGTTATTTTAAAATTTTCTCTTTCATGTCTATAAGACAATACCATGTCCGCGAACAAACATCGTATTTTGTCTGTAGTTTTCTCTATGTTTGGTATTTATTGATATTGCTTGTGTATGGAATAAACTTTCTTTCTTTCTATTTATATAGCGATATTATAAGTATTAGTTCATAGTTTCGTTTGCGTAAATAAAATACCATTAATAATTAAAATTTCTACAGATTTTTGTGGGATTTTTTCATCAGGATGAATTTTTCCTGCATAAATTAAACACAAGATGCATCTATACATATAATAAAAGAGTAACCGAACCATTTCTGTACATTGAATATTTTTCAAAAAGAGTAATTGGTATGCAATATGTATGTTCTATAGATACCAAAACCATGGTTAAAAAATTTTTTTTCTGTTTGTCTGTTTATCTGTTTGTATGTTCGTCAATCACGCAATAACCACTGGACCGATTTTGATTGAATTTTACATGTTGATAGACCATGATTAGGTGCAACTTATAGGCTACATTTTATTTGAAAAAAATATTTTAGGGGTGGCTTTCCATACATGTAAACGGAGGGTAAAAAAATAAATTCGCGAGTACATCATTGTATGAGGTGTCATTAGATAGGTCTTTAAAAATGGAATAGAGGTTTCTGAATGCGTTTTTTGCTAACATACATATTTTTTGAGATATACTCTTCTAAAGTCGTGAAAATGTCATACCACGTGACAATGAGAGATTTTGGTTCAGTTGCGGACATACCTTTTATACTCTAAACGTATGGATTAAGACGTTAAAACACTCAATAAATTCTCAAAAACTTTAAAAAAATGACTAACTCTCCGCCCGTGGCTGGCCTCGCGTGGGCTACAATTTTATGTTTTTTGAAGAGGCGCGCGCACTGTGAGATTTTGGTCAAACCTATTTCCATAGAAAATAATAAAAAAATTAGGTAATAAATAGTCATGCACATATATCAGGGGTCCTATGGCTGTAATTTTTTAAACTTTTGTTGTGCGCCTCTAAAAAATACAGAAATTAGTAGCCCACGCGTGCGAAGCCGCGGGCGGAAAGCTAGTTTTTAATAAATTATTATAAATATGAAATTTGGGATGTTTATATGTCAACCACACTACAACTATGGAACGGAATTTAGCGCGAGCAACGCCGCGGTAAGAAGCGAGTATATAATAAAGAAACATATTTATTAATGAATCAATAGGTTTATCTCACCTAATACCTCCTTGGTCGTCTTTAGACTGTAGCCTAGCAAAATGTCTTAGCACCTCAACATTTAAGTTGTTATAATTTAATTTTGGCGCCAAATGAACTATCGATTTGACGGTTTGTTCTCGGATAATGGCGTTAGTATCCAAGAACCCATGAATAACTTGAGGAAAGATTTGGTCATTTACCTGAAAAATTTAAATAACCTTTTTATTTTCAAACTCAAAATATTTTGTTACATGCTTTATATTCTCGTTTTGTGATCTCACAAACTACAATAATGGTGCATTTACAAAATTTAATCACACATTTAAACATTATTTAATGAAACTATTTTTATAACGAGGAAACATTAGTGTTGTATATTTTCACACAAGAGCTATAGGAGCATTTACAAAAATTATTTAAACATACAAAAGTACTTACAGTAGAATTGTGGAGGTGCATAATAAACTGATCAAGTTGCTGCAACAGTCTTGACCGTGTAGTTCTATCATTGGACGCAAAAAGTTTCACTACACATGGCACTATCTGTTTTTGGTACTCTGCATCTTCTAAAAGCTTGCCTAACTGTAATAATCAAATTAAAAAATAAATCATCTGTATATTGTTTTTTTCTACACATAATAAAGAAAAAAATACCTTAAACATAGGTCCCAAAACAGCTGAACCTGCATCACCATAATGGAATGAAGTCATCAATTGTGGTAATATCTTATGAATACATACAGCCTCTGGAAAATTATCAAGGTGGCTACTAAGTGTAGAGAAAAACTTTCCCTTTTCAGCCTTATCTTTTATTTGTATTTCCTCTAGGAATAACATAGTATCTATCAAATCATTTTTAAAATAGCCTCCTATTTTACGACACCTGTAAACAGATATAGAATATAACAGTGTAGAATATAATAAAAACAACTCATAGCGTAAATAATATGAGCTTAATAATAACTAAATGTTACAATCAAGCTGTAACCTGTTTATAAAATTACCTTGTAATAATATCAGCAGGATTTGGTCTAGAAGCTGGGTTTGCACTGACTAACTCGCAATATAAAGTGCACAGTTGTTTTGGTATTTTATCAACAGTTTTAAGCGAAGGCTGGTTTTTCAATGGTCCATTATATGCCTCCCAAATCAGGCATCCTAGTCCCCACATATCTGAGGAACTATGGAAAAAAGCAAGTTAATTTTATGACTCATGAGACTGAGGAAGATTTTGGCATAAAGGAAGAAATAATTAATTGGAGTTTAATTGTATATTTTTAAATAAATCAAACTAAATGTAGGAAATATTGGGGTGACCTTAATCATAAAGTATATTTGACTCATACAATTGAGGTCTTGTTTTCAGTTGACACACTTATCAATTATCACATTTATTACCACTCAATTGACGGGAAGACAGAATTGCTTTTATCATTTTTAATTTAGCAATCACTCCTATTAGGGACAATGTTAGTTTAGTTTAATAAAAAAAGTTTTGTGTACTATCACACTATCTAATACTTTGAATTTTCTTACCATTTAGTAACAGATTTGATTTTAGTAGGGTCATTTTTTTCAGGTGGATCATAAATTTCAAGAGCAGGCAGTATTTTAATTGGTATAACATTAGATCCATCTTGACTATGACTAGTTATAAATTCGAATCCACCCAGTTTCCATTCTCCTGCATTGGTGACAAACACAGAATATAAACAAACATTGTTGTGTTTGATATTTCCATCATTGTTGAAGAATGATAATGCCCTCTGGAAAAATGGAAAGGGTTATGTTTAGTTATATTTCTTTCAGCAGCTTTACAAATGCTGTTTATAGGTGTAATTATACTTTTGCTTAAACCCATATTTACAAACAATACTTGTGTAAGTAAATAAGCAATTGTATAAACAATAATGTTAAAACTAAATTATCCACCCCCCCAGCAGAAGATCATTGTGAAGCAGATTTTACTGTGTTTTGTACGCAGGGTCCCAGAGGCCTGTGACCCCATCCCATTCCTTTCCCAATTTCATCTCTTTAACTCCTACCCTTTCTTTAAGCCGGCAAGGTAATTACACTCTTTAATGTTGTAGATGTTCAATGGTCACTTAACTGTTACTATACTGTAATATAAATGGTACTACATAATTCTGCAGCAATAAGTTCACAAGAACATTATAAAATTTATAAAATGATTCAAAGCAAAAATTCAATCTACTTAGAAGTATATATAAGTACTTACAGTAATTTGGAAAATACCCCATGCTAGAAATAATTCACGTTGTTGTCCTTCTAGTTTCATTTCGTCTATGTGAGTAGCTAATGGCTTTACATATTCTGTTGCAACATATAAAAATTTCTCTGTTTCACAGCTATCTAAATAATGTAATAGGCTAGGATGTCTTATAGTCTTTAAGCGTTTCAAGGAAGCCTTGGCTATATCAAAAAGAGTTTCTGAATGTTTCTGGACATCAAATAAGAATATGGACACTTCATCTTGAGTTCCTCTCTTCTTTCCTTTGTGCAATGTCCAAACACTTTTATCTTCGAGACCTGTTATTGGATCTCCTACCTCATAAGGGAAATCCTTTGTAGGATCCCGGGAGAAAAAAGACCACATATTTCTTGATTATCAAAATATATGGTGTTGACTACTTATTTACAAATCTTGTGCATATTTTATGCACATTTCAAACAAAAACTGTTTCAATTTAATGTGTCAGCGCCAAGACTTATTTTATTTGTTTATGCTTCTTTTCAAATCCCGTATTACCGCAAGTATTACAATTTATACAAAACAATTAACGATAATATTATTCACGACGGCAAATAGCGATAGAAGTAGAAACACGAATATGACAGAATGGTGACACATACTCTAAAAAATAGGTAAGAGAAATACAGATAACAAATATTGTAAATTGGTTGATGTCTGGGGATGTTGGTGCTTTTATTAACATTAATGACCAACTAAATTATTTTTTAAATAAAGCTTGTTATGTACTTGATTGTTTACGGGAGTTTTAGGAATAGAAAATATGAATTTATAGATGATATTTGTTACTAATTAATAATGTCAAAGTCACAAAAATAATGTCATAATCATCTGTGCATTGAGGTTATGGTGTAAAAGATTCCTATTTGTTTTGGTTCATAACATAAAATATATATAAATACGCAATAAAATGTCGAAATCCGTAGCACGGTTAAAATCAATGAAGAAAGTTGCGGATAAAATAGATCATTCATCGAAATTGCGTACCAATATACCAGCAGGAATGGCTTCTGCTGGGCCCCCTCTAGGACCTATGTTAGGACAGGTAATGAATGAATAATATTTGTCAAGACTGTATTAAATATTGTCCATACATATTTTTAATACTCTATTTTTTAGCGGAATATTAATATAGCTGCGTTTTGTAAAGATTTTAATGAGAGAACAGCAAATATTAAACCTGGAATACCATTACCAGTTCGTGTTAAAGTAAACGCTGATAGATCATACCAACTAGTTATACATCAACCACCTTCGTCTTATTTCCTAAAACAAGCCGCTGGAGTTAGCCGTGGTGCTATGGAGCCAGGTAAATTAGTTGTATTTTTTAAATTTAATATAATTTGCTCAATTATCGTTGTGATGTATTAATAATTATTTTTATATTTCTTTCAGTTAAGGAAATGTGTGGTAAAATAACAATAAAGCATATATATGAGATAGCTAAAATTAAGTCGCAAGATCCTCCACTAGAGTGGAGATCATTGGAAGAAATTTGTACAATGTTATTGTCTCAAGCCAGAACCTGTGGTATTGAAGTTGTAAGATCTTTAGATCCTAAGGTGAGTATTATCTTTTATTTAAAAGTATCTTGCATTCAGTCATTATCAACTTATGAGTATAAAATTAAAAAAAAAGGCAAAATAGGAGATAAATATGTAACATTTTTGTAAATCATAATTCAGTTAGTGGCCATTGCTTCAGTAGGTTTTGACCCAAGCTACAAACACATTATCACAGTTTTGAAATTTTAAACTTCTTGCTGGCTCTGTGAACCAAAGTGAGTCTTAGTCTAAATTAAATTAATCTTAGTCTATTGTGTATTATATCTCTGCTCTCTTTTAGATCTTGCTAACTTTTGCAACAAATCTATTGTTATGGGTTGTCCTAATAAGCTATTAGGTGCTCTATTTATTTGATACAAAAAATAAGATTGGAACAAACCAACTGAGGTCTGCAATCTTTTTTTAGTTTCTATATATGTGTATGTCTTATAATTATATATATTTCAGGAATATGGTGAATTTTTAAATGAAAGGAAAGCTATTGTAGAAGAACAAAAGAAGCAATTACAAGAAAAACGCGAAGCCAAAATGTTAAGAACAGCCTAATTTGTATATTATTTAGTTTTAGTTAATTGAAATTAGTGTATCTATTAAAGGTAGTTAATATGAATGTATATATTTTTTATTTTAGGTTTACTTACAACTAAAGGATTAGGAAAAAATAATGATTGAAAATAAAACAACCTGATAGAAAAAATAAAATGTAATAGATCCACAACAGTACCCAAAAGAAAACCTACCTTAATCACAGTTTTAGTACTGATCATTAGTTAAGATTATAATCATCGAGTTCATACTGTTACATTATAAAACAAAAGAGATATGTGAAAGGTCTTATTTTCCATAAATTTTTGAATGACACAACCAAGTCCTTATTCACACAATCATCAATATTTCCTTATTTACTCTTTTCCTTAGACTATCTCTTTAAACTCTTAAAATTAACTTTAATCTCTTCAATACCAATCACAATTGATATAGAAAATACAAAATAGAATACAGTCAGAAACATGTTTCACTTAGTCATAAGACTTACAAAAATAATGTATTTTGTATTTTTAGTACAGAAGAGATTAAATTAATATAATGATAATATCACAAATACAGTCTATACAACATTTTTCTTAATAACTTAAATTATACTTTTATTCTGGGGTACCCAAACTTTTAGACCGTGGCACACTTACTATTTTAGTAACATGCTTGGTACCTTAAAAGAGCGCCGTCGTGCACAGTTTGGGAACACCAGTTATAATCTATATGCCCTCTAATAATAATAATGATATCTCTAAATTATCAAATGCAAACCGATTTGTGGTTACATAATTTAATATAACCATTTAAAAAGCGACGTTCAATTTGAGCATTTGTTGGCAAACAATTTCAATACTTTGATTTGTGCCCTGCTAAGTTCAGGTACATAATAATAGTTGAATGTAATTGAACATAGTAGTTGAGATTTTTTAATGATTTGTGAAGCCTTTAAGGTAAAAGCTTCTCTCATAATTACAATATTAAGGAAGTCTTTGCTACTTAATACTAAATTTAACCTAGGCGAAGTTTTCACAAGTAGAAACTAGTAGTGCGAGGCATTACTGGTAAACAAGTCAAGCCTCTGAAGGGCTTATTAGTTTTAACATATTAGAATGAAATTACTAAGAAGTAAACAAAGTTGGACACTGTATAATAAATATTTAACATAATTAAGTAAAGATCCTTAAAGCAAAATAGAGAAATTTTAAATCACGTCAGCTTAACTCGATTTTTTTTCAGTTTTTATGATATTTTAAGAATGTTTTGAAATTACACGTAAATACAAATAAAGTAACGAAGATTTAATTGGGAATGGCTTTTGAATAGATACATACCACATTTGTCATAATTTGTACTGCCACATTTGTACTTTGAATACTGATTATGCACATGGAATGACCTATTCATATGTACAGAAGGAACTATTTGGTAACTGGTATTGTTTTAATTTCACTAACATCACTTCATATTTTTCTACTTAACACTAATTTTTGCAATAATTTTAATAAAGCATTATTATTTACATCTGTGTTGATTTAGGATGCATAAATAAATTTCGGTCTATCTTAGAAATCATTAATCTAACACTGATTATAATTTTTAGACAGTCTACAATTAAGAAAAAAATAAGATCTTTACGTGTTTTAATCAATGACAAGCACATTTTATTGACACTGAGACTTGAAATAGTATGGACAAAATTTATTTCAAAGTATGGTTCAAACAGTTAACCAATCTTTAACAATAGAATGTGCAGATGATCAACTCCTATTATTATCCAAGAGTCAGTACATGCTATATGCTTTTATAGTGAAATTACATATTTATTAAAGGAAACGGTTGATATTCGAGCTCTAGTAGGAAAACACTGCATTAACTGCACTGCTAAAACATTAACTCATCATCTAAATTTCACTTGCTTGTAAGCAAGTGTTGCTTGTAAACATGTTTTTGGTTTACATGTGTAAATTGCATGTAAAATTTTTTTTTGTATATTTTCATGAAATAAAAAAAATGGGTATGCAAATAAAGAAGTAGGATTTGTGCAGACATATACTAGGTTAAATTAATAATTTTATAGACTATAACCGAGTATAAATTCTCTAATTAGGAAAAAGGAAAGGTACATTTTAAGTAGATCGTTCAATAAATTACACTATCCCCACTAAATAATTGACTAAAATATTTTCTATGTAGCGAAGGTACAAACGACGGTTGATTAATTTCCATTCACATCCGATGTTGCATTCCAAAGAAGCCATACAAGGCAAGGATTACAGCGATTTGCATCTCAAATTATATTTATCAACCACGCGGAATAATTAATAATCCATACAAAAATGTTACTTCTTCTTTTACTTTTTCGATTGTATAATTTTATGTATGTCGAAATAAGTGTACGTTTCTTTCTTTCATACATTATTTAGAAAAAAATAAATTTACCTTCAAGTGTGTAACAAATTATAATAAAATTGTATTAATTTCTTAATTATTACGACAAGTTAATCGGTCAATAATTTCACGACCCCATCACTGGAAACTAAACAAACGTCCGTCAAAGCTACACGAAAAAAAAAACTTAATCCAACTCTATGGGATAAAAAAAAAACTCGTCAAAAAAAAAAAAGAAAAATTAGCATACTGTTCTTCGTACAGAACGTTTGAGTTTGGGCGAATTTGGCAAGACCTCAGGTAGCTCTGTGACCTTTTGTATCGTGAAGTCCGGCAGATCCGACTCCGAGTCGTCGTTGTACAGCGGCACCCAAACTGTGCTGCGTAAGTCCGCGTCCTTACCTCCCTGGAAAACAAATGTTTACAATGAGACCCAAAAAATCCAGATTATCATAAACTTATAACTTCTACCTTAAATGTAGATGTTAAAAGTTTAGAATTTTTACAGAGTGGCAGTAATTGTACGCTAAGTAATCAATAGAATCATGGATTTATTAGAAACATAGTTTTATAGACAAACTAACGGATTTTGTTGAAATATACCTTATTTGATATTCTATAAAACGCGAGCGAATCTGCGGTCAGAATTACTTTTTACTATAGATTACGTTACTAAAAATATGGCATACCTTAATATCAGTTTCCAACTTGTCACCAACCATGATGCACGAGCGAGGCTCGACGTGGAGCAGCTTGCAGGCTTCTAGAAAGATGTTCTGGTCGGGTTTCTCCCACGGCAGGTCGCCGGAGACCAGCACGCAGTCGAAGTACTTGCGCAGCCCGAGCCTATCGATCTTCTGCCACTGAGCCCGCGAAGGCCCATTTGTGATTAGACCGAGAAGGTAATCCTCCCTGTGCCATTCATTCACCACTTTTTTGTTATTACCCGTTCAACACAATGCTGAAACTCAGCACACAATTAACAGGACTGCTTGCACATACTTCACACTCGACATGGGAATCATGCGATCGTTAAAGTGAATGCAAGTTTCACATATAATTCGTATAGACTATATGCAAAACAAACTTATATGATAGGAGTGTTATGTTGATGATAAGATTCGTATTTTTATGTTTATGCTTTAAAGATTCAATCTTTTGTTTTCTTGGTTTTAATCTTGAAAATTAAGTCAACATTACACTTTTTAAAGTATTATAACAAT
The DNA here is from genome assembly GCA_001586405.1 of Phoebis sennae. NCBI lineage: Eukaryota > Metazoa > Arthropoda > Insecta > Lepidoptera > Pieridae > Phoebis > Phoebis sennae. The sequence goes on along the minus strand of LQNK01000357.1, from coordinate 537,678 downwards.
GGAGATATTTTAATTTCAGATGCAATATAACATTATTCATATCTTATTCTTCAAGACGTTGAAATATTTTTAAAAATTACGAAAATATCTCCAGAATTAAGTAAAATTTCTGAGGCAATGGGCTTTACCTTCTTCGTGAACTTCCTCATATATTTTACAAATACAATTCAAACCTAATGGTTGGGCACGCGGCGCCCAGAGTATGTCACTCGTTGAGCAACAACTGAACTGTTGAAAAACAAGTAATTCATTAGCAACATGCGCTCAAAGCCAACCCAATTCATTGTAGAGGTCGATTTAACACTGAAAAAATTAAAACGAATTACAACATTTTCGTTATAAAGAACGATCATACCTCCACAAAATATTGGTGTTGACTTCAAATGACATTTTCAGAACTCAGTACAATAAATACCCAACAAACATAGTATTATGTGGTGTGTGACTTGAATGAAGGGTGATATAGAATCAAGACTTTAATGAAATGATATCAATGGTAGATATGAAAGAAAACCACATAAGACCATGCACAGCAAAGAAATTGTTCCAAGATTTTCTCTTTCTACAGTTTTAAATTTGAAACGTTAGATAGTTATTGTGTTCTAACAAAAAAAATCCTGAAATATAAACCTTAGAACAACCTCATAAACATCATTGTCAATTCCTTTTATAGAATGTTTAAGTTTCGTTTTATAAACATTCGAAAAGAAATTGACTCTCATGTAAATCTTACATCATGGAGAAATATTTTAATAAGCTTCAAAAAAGGGAATATTTAAGTAAGCTATTGTAAATATTTCTGCATAACATAATAAAAATCAAAAGACATTTAGGTCATACCTTAGAGATTCCAAGAGATGTATAACATCTGGCGAAAGAGCTAAATATTTAAATCGCAAATTTAACCACTCGGCGGATATATTTTCTGAAAAGAAAGAAGATCCTTGTTTTAAGATATACCAATTTTTTTTTTTGCCTAAAAGTTTGGGTACTGATTAAAGGAAGGATTTTGTCTCTTGTATTCTGTTTCATTATAAATTATAATACACTTTCTTCATTCATGATAATAATGTTACGATGGTACAGTTCGGTGACGGTCGGTTCCTAGCTCGACAAATACTAAGTTTTACTGATAAGTATACCTTAAGGTTCATATTTTAAGGTCTTCTTTATAAGAACAAATGCCTAGATGCTCAATTGCCTTACTTTAAATAATGTAAAGAAACTAATATAAACGCAAATAATATGCATTCATTATAAAATAATTTTAATTACTGTTAATTATAAAACGTATAAAAAGCAACATTGGACTCATGTCTAATGGGCTATTAAGCAGCTATATAAGCTGACGTTCTGGGCATGCTGCCAATATACGCAGCTAAAATGATACTTCCTTGAAAAGTCATGAATAAAAATACAAAGTAATCATAAACTTATGATTTAATTAAGAGTGACCACATTGAATTTAATTCTTTTATAATATAAACAAAGTAAATAGTTGGAGTTCATAAGTAAAGGCAGTAAAGAGGGTATCAAATAAACGGTCATACTTATATCAGGAGCTAGAGAACTGTGTCACGAATAGACTAGAAAATATAAAAAGCTTGGTCCGATTTTGTGATCCGTTCCTAGGACTTTCCGTAACAAGAGCTTGCTTTTGATAAGAGTGATTGACTAGATTGGTACCAGGGTAGGAATTGAATACTTACTAGCGATATGTCTATAGTTCTTAGGTAGACAATTTCGCCACAAATGCGCTGGCCATTCGTGTATTGCGTAGGATTCATCGTCGGGGCGAGCGCGGAAGGCGCGCAGGAACATGGTCGCGCTCTCCGATGCCACGTCCTGGGGAACGCCGTACTCTTGATGCAAGATCTCCACCAGCTGTTGGGATAATTGACGTAGGCATTATGAATAATGTTCCCTATAAGTCATTGGATATGTTTCAAAGATATAAACGGATTCCAAATCATTCTGCGTCACGAATGGCGCGATCGCACCTGTATTCGGTTAATGACCTACTCACTCAGGGAAGGATACACATGTACAATTTAATTGCGCAATTTTCCTTTTTAAATATGTAATTGCAGAGTTTAAGGTGTAATGTAATAAAACCTGATACTCAATTGATGCTTAACTTAAATAACTACTTGAATATCAGTCCCTTTCTTTCTGTATAAGTGATAGTATAGCTCCTTAAAGTTGAGTATCATAAAATCCTTAAAATAATCTTATATAATTTTATAGAATTCTTAAAGTATTTATTTGTACGTCTTTTATTTAAATGTTAATTAAATTTTAAATAAGGAAATGCTATGGCTAGTTTTTTTACTTAATATATCAATTTAGCATTGATAATTGGATCTGTAAAAATTATCTCTTTGGTGTATTACTATTAAAGGTGGAAGTTGCTTTCATTTCAAAATAATTAAGTGAATGCGGATATGGTATTTGTTTATTTTAGTGTTGAGTAAGCATTTGTGTATCCCATAAATAGCATGAGTTCATTGCACTGTTAAATTTAAGTTCTCGTTCACTCACCTGCTAGTTGGCACCATTTGCAGTTTGTAAGATAATCTCATTCTATACTATACATAACTACTATATTGTATTACTATTTTGTGATCAATTTAATTATCATTGCAGCATTAGTTAATAAGAAACACAGATATTTGTTTTAATTGTTTATTATTTAAAAAACATTAATGTGTTTAACATTTGAAAATTATTACAATTCTCATATTATTTACAATAGTAATGCAACCATTGTTGAAAAATATTAGTTTCACACATTTGAAAGCTTTGTAGTTAAGTTTACAATAAAAAAGATTTTAGTCTCCAAATAATTTTTTGCCTAAATCCATCATTCTGTGGTTCCTGCACATCTTTAAGGCACCACCTTTTTTAAGTACTTTTTTCGCATCCTCATTTGAGTCAACTAATCTACATAGAAAATCTTCAAAAGCCGACTTCACATTAGGTGCTAGTGTGCCTACTTTAACTTTAGTTAACATTTCAGCGATACCCTCTGCCCATCCACTTTCAATGGCAAATTCAGAGATCCATGGTATACTAGTCAAAACACCACTTAATGTTTGCATTCCCAAAAACCAGAGATCTGCAATTTCATTCCAGTGTTCCTTGTAAGTCATAGATACCACTAGTGCACTTGGATCATTAGACTCATCAACAATATAGGCATCCCATAAAAATCTAATAGTAGACTGAATGTATCTACAGATTGAGAAGTCATTTTTCTTAACTTTACTTGCTTGTTGCTTAAGCAATAACAATCCTAAGACCGCCAGATGTCCATGTAACACAAGATTTTCTGGAATATTCTTTAATTCTGGGAGATTGTTAAATATAAATTTAAGCAGGGTGTTAAACAAAAGGCTGTTTTCGACAACTTTTGGAGCCAGTACAGTGAGGTTCATAAATATATTACATAGGCTGACCATAGCTGCTCTAGAATCCTTCATATCTTCTAAAACTTTTGGATCTAACTCTGGTTCTGGTTGAGTTCTCACTTTTCCCCTTTCTGATTTTGGTATAGGGGGTTTTTTATAATGAACAATTGACCAGTGGAAGCTCATTGCTTCATACAAAATATCTTCTTGTTTTAAATTTAAAGCAATGTCCCTCGCTTTATCTTCTACAACAAGATGACAAAGGGCAGGCAACATTAAACGTAACAAATCAATTTGTCCCATCAATGTGGTATCAGTATCCATTGGTTCACCTTCTGATTTATTTTTCTCAGCTAGTTTTCTTGCTCTATAAGCATGGAAGGAATCATTAGCCAGAGAAAACATAAATGGAAGTAAGCTGTATACTTGATCCCTCATTGCCGTAGTTTCTTGGGCAAGCCAAGCAACTAAAACTCTGACCATTGCACATACAAACACCTTTTCTGCATCAGGCAGTTTGTCTCTGTTCTTGTCATTAGAAACTTTTGTTAGTAAAGACACAACTGCATTGAAGGCACCTTTAAGGCTTGTATACACAGACTGCTTTTCTTTTTGTTCTAAATCCAGTTGATCTGTTGCCATATAATTGATGGAGGACTCGAGTACTATAAAACATGCAGTCACTAAGTCACCATTAGCAAAAGCCTGTTTAAAACTCCTGTCTTCAAGTTGCATTCTGATTTCAATGGCACACAGTTGAAGAAGTAAAAGGAAGAATTTCTTTGGATTTTCCTCATCATTGAATGTCCATTCCACACCCAAAAGATCAATTATATTTGCAGCTAATTTTAAGGCTGGATCTCTCTGGTTTTTACCTATTTTACTTGTAAGGATGTCATGTAGCGCCCTGTAAATACTTTGAGGCCATGTTTCATCGGATGCTCCTGGTATGATAGTGTTTTTATTGCAACTGTACAAAAGTGCGCTTAGTATAGTAGCCAACTCAAATTTTCGCTCAGACTGGTCTGTTGCAAAGTCCAATGCAATTTTGTTTACCAGTGCATGGAAAGGCTTTGGGTCATTACCCCAAGCTTCAGGGCCATAGCGACTTACCAATTTCACTAAAATATTCAAGGCTTCATCAGTCTGGAAGCTTTGGTGAGAATAAATTTCTGACATTTTGGTTATAGCACCAACTTCGATGAGAGCTTTTTGTCCAGCTTCTTGTTCTGCAATACATTGCAGGCATGTGTAGGCTTCACTTATAATTATGAGGTTGTCATCATAATCATCATTGTCTGATGTCTGAACTATGTCAAGAAAAACTGGTATATTAGCCAGCATTTCAGGATGAGTTGCAAGTTCTGGTTCATTGCAGAAGCAAGTAAGTATCGATAGAGCCACAGATTTGTAAACTGAAGGTGGACAATCATCTTGAGTGTTTGCTCCAGACAAAAGTTTCTTGAGAAATTTGAATCCTATGGCTTCGAAAAGAGCTTTTTTCGCCGCCGCATTGCAGTCCTTTCCTTTAACTAGCTTCGTCACCATAAAAAGAGCCGCGAATTTTTCAGTGTCGCTTTGAGCCGATTTGAGAATGAGAATGCATTTTTTAATTGGCTCTGATATTTCACCCATTTTGAATTTAGCACTTTGCGTTTACAAAACGCAATAGATCTCGCGCCACTGAAAGCACGAAGCAGTTGAATCGAGCGAACACTGTTCACATCACGTTTATTAATAGCACGAGTTCTCTTTCAAAATATCTAAATCTGGACGTTGAGCTCGCGTTCTCCAACTATGAAAGTTCTATTTATACAACACTGGAACATAAACGAAGCGACGAACACGCGGGTGCAACTAAAGTATCAGAGATATCGACGGAGTACCAATCTACAACGGCGTAGATTAGCGATGACAGCGCGCGTATGATATAACCATGACCGTGGCAATGTCAACATAATGGGAATCTTACCTTTTTACAAGCCTTCGTATCTCCTGCTCTTGTTTGTATCAAGGTATTGTCTAAATCGAAAAAGATAGCTGACACATAGTTATCTTCATAAACACCATCCATATTATTATATGATAAAATGATAAAATTATATTGCAACAAAATTGCGTCAACCTATACGTGAAACGTAGATTTATGATTTGACAGACTTGCCCTTCATGTTAAAACTTCAAAATCAAAAAATATGTCTGCCAAATGCCACCAATTAACAGAGACTATAGAGTACACATCATCTTTAATTTCTGATCGATATTTTTTTGTTCTTATCTTATTATAATTATTGATCTCAATATAATGTAAAAGATCTTAAAATAATGTAAATTAATCTAATTAATATAATTTATTTTTCAAATGTTGATTTATTTTTATTATTACAAGGTATTTTAGTTATTGAATAGTGAAAAATACATTTTACGGTCCCGGTCTGCACGAATTTGACAATACATATTATATTTCGAAACTTATAATAATATCATGGCTTGACCATTGGGGTCATGCGGAAAAGATAGATGGGCAGGAATTACACCGGTTCGTAAATAAACGCTGTTTACGAAACAAAAATTACATTGTGCATGTATACTGCAACCTTTTTTATACTTAATATTGTGTGATGTACATACTTGCTACAAAAATACAATCGTTCAATGTTAAATTTTTAACTTTAACATTTTTTATTTTAAAACAGACCCATCTGGAAAGAATTGTGTACACTATTTGAGATTACGCTATAAATTATATGATTGCATTAGAAAACACCAGATGGCTCTTATATATAAGCTTTTCCCTGCAGCTTCACTAGTCTGGTCTAGGCAAAGATTTGAGTCTACAGTTGGTCGATTTTCCATGAAGAAGTAGTATGATATTCTTTATGACTTTAGTATCGTTTATCACGTAAAATATTCGAATTCGAATGTAGGTATGTTCTTATATAAAAATCAGACGCAATCCTTTCAGTTGATTTTACGGGATTGACGCTCATACAAATAGGCAATGAGACAAACAGAAAAAATGATAACTATAATGGATGTTTTATTATTTTATTGCATAGTGATAATCAATAAATCTTTTTAAATGTATGAAATGTGTATTTTAATGCGAGGAAAAGGTCCTGCTACTTTTTTTATTTTATTTTATTGGTTATTCCACACAACTTATACACTTAAACAGAAGTAGAAAAAATGAGGTACAATTTATAGATGTCTATGTAAGTATAAATCTATAACATGCATACACAAATGTTTAAAGTTTGAACAGTAAGAAAATATTTATATAAACAATGACATCAGCAACTTAGACAGAGGGACTTGTGCTATAATATGTTATAGATTACAGTAGACTTTCAAAATATTAATTTATTTTAACGTCTGAATTTACATTTCTTTGAAGGCACATACATGTTTTACTCGGCCATATACACGGTCTTTACATATACAGTTGCCCTTAAAAATATGAAAGGCTTATTTACTAATTTAAGAACCTAATGTTTCTGAACCTATAGGTTCTTCCATTTTCAAGTTTTTAGGTTTGTATGGTTGATTCATTAAAGAGATACCTGATTAGAGCATTTACTGGAGGTACGTTTCAAATATATTTACCATGTAATTTTTCCGTATGGAATATTATTGTTAATCTTTTCTATAGCGATAAAAATAATTGTGTATAAATACAAATACGATGACGAACTTTAAATCACGTATACCATATTCCATAGCATAGGATTCGCGAAAAATCATATGTTTTATGACATGTATTTGTTTTATCGTATGGGTCACGACACTAGCCCTGATAACATTTTCCCTATACGTCTTATAAAAATGTCCAGCTTAGTATTTTCACGGTCAGTTACCAAGTTGTCGTCAAGATGGTGAGACTTACAAAGGAACAGTTGCAGTTCTATAAAGAAAATGGATACATCCATTTGAGGAAACTTATTAAAGGCAAGGAGTTAGAGAGAATCTCGGAGGAATACGATAACTTATTCAGATTGAAGCAAGATAATAAAATAGATGCTGCGTGGGTTGGAACTGATGAAGATAGAAGCGGAAGTGAACTAACGGTGAGCAAATTGAAAGTTATTGTTTTTTTCGAATCACTGGATTTCATTATAACTGAGTTATATTTTATTTTCGATACTGGAAAAGCCAAAGTAAAAAGAACATTTAATTAACTTTTTAAATATTTATTGTACCAATTATGTTCGAAATAAAGTAAAGCGTGAATTTAACATACAAATTACATTTTATAGGTAAAAGCTATCCACAATTTGCAAATGCACCATGAAGTCTTCGGCAAGTATCTCTACAATGAAGATCTCTTGGATGCTTTAGAAGATGTTATGGGCACAAAGAACATCATCTTGCACCACACTAAGGCTAACAACAAGCCGCCAGAGAAGGGTGCCCACTATCCAATGCATCAAGTAAGTTTTATTTTAAATTCACTCGATTTTTACCATACTAAAATGTATGTGTAATAATTTTGGATTGTTAAAGCCTTTTGGCAATGTTGCTTAATATAGTCTCATTAGTCCTGTTGCCGTATACTGTCATAGTCTCAGCTAGCGATTTTTAACCTAACAGACCAATATACTGTTACAGTCACAAGAATAAATAACTATTAAATGTCAACTTTACAGGATTATCACTACTTCCCTTACGAGAAGGATTCCGTCGTGGCTGCTGCTATGTTCTTGGATGCTGCAACTCCACACAACGGAACTTTGTTTGTTTACCCCGGTTCACATAAATTGGGACCTCTTGAAGACTTTGGACCAAAGGAAGGAAGCAACTTCCACTACGTTGATCAGGTAATAATTATCCTTATTTTTAAATAAATATTAATCATTGATCTGATTTTACTCAAACCCAATTTTTGTAATATTAGCTCGGGATTATTTATATTTCACCCATCAAGTAAAGTTTTATGTTAGGAGAATACAATTATTTATATCGAAATCTTTTTTTCCTACAGAAAAAGTTCTCCATTGAAGGCGCAACTCCTCTTAACGTGGAGCCAGGTGACGTCGTCATCTTCTCCTACTTCACGGTGCACGGCAGCACACCTAACTTGTCCAACAAGACCCGTCGCATGATGCTCATGCAGGTCACGGACGCTGACGACAGACCCCTCACCGGAGTCCCCACGTGGCCGGGCGCAGGTTGGGTTCTCCGTGGCGCCAACAGAGGTCGCGACGCCTCTATAGCCAAACGATATGAAGCGTAATTATAATGTTTTTGTGTGCTAGTGACTAAGTTATTTTTAAATAAATACATGCTGTGATTAAGTTTATGACTTTGAATTAATAATTCCTAAACTTTAACATGATTTTGTTTTAATTAATCATCTGTAAATACAGTTGATATTATTAGTATGTATGCACGTATGAGACGGGGATTGTTTATGTGTATATAATAAACTTTAACAATGATGAACTTCTTGGTTGCATAATATACAAATGGAGAAATATTGTAAGAAAAAAATGGAGAGATTAAAACGTAAAAAGTAATGAGACCAACATCAATTAATTATCTAGTACTACCGGGGATTGTTTATGTGTATATAATAAACTAGGTCTTTATCAATGATGAACTTCTTGGTTGCATAATATATTAATGGTGAAATATTGTAAGAATCAAATGGAGAGAATAAAACGTAAAAAGTAATGAGACCAACATCAATTAATTACCTAGTACAACCTTGACAAGACTTTCTGGTTGTTACTTATAACATAAGAATATAATCCTAATTTCGTTACAAAGAAAGAATATTTTTTTTTTGCTCCTGGTTGTTACTAGCTTGTTTGGGGCAGCCCAATGTCCACTGACCATTATATGCAAAACGCTGTGAGTAGGATGATTGATTAGAATCATAAGAGAAGGTGTCATTAACCCACCGCTAAAAATAGAGAACGCAGTCGTTTGTCTCACAAAATTTCATTAAGCAACTAAGAGCATTATGCACTTAAATAGGGAAACCATGCTGTTGGGAATGTAATTTATTTCGCATTTAATAACTACAATTGAATACGTTTCTACAATACCTCTAACGCTTTTAAAATATTCCACAAATACTATAAGCAGCTTATTATATAAACGGTAAACATATATATATACCCTACTTAGGTATAAAGAATATTTTAAGCTCTTATGGACTGCATTATATACAAGTAATATGCCGACTGGGATGAGTTACGATGAAGGGACACGTCGTTTCGTGAACGCTGAACAGAGAAATTCTTTTATCAACGTTGTTTGGAGGATAATATCTTCGTCGTAGAGCCAAGCTTTTTATTTACAACTCTGAGCACCCATTCATAAAGTTGCTTTTGGTCACACTTCATACTTTCTTTGAAAGAAAATTATTTCGAGTACTTCACTTAGCACTTTCTTCTTCAGATGTTTTGGTAATTTAGAGACATAATTGTTTTGGACTTATATAAGATTAAAGTAACTGCTAGATAGGATAAATGTGTTCAATGGTTATATACATAACGGTTGTATTTATTTAAAGCTTTAAAACAAAAGGCTATACTTTGTTTAATGTAAATAATTTTATGTAAATTTAATGTAAGATATTCCCGTGAGGCGACGGGTTGGATACGTGTATCTCCACCCCTTTTCTGACAGTGGTTGTCAACATAATAGTGGTTGTAACATCTTCAGCTATAAAAGAGTGGGAGCCGAGCATTGCACGATTGGGCCAAGCATGTTTATACATATTTTTAACACTTCAACCACAAACTTAAAAAAACCGTCATCCATCTTAATATCATGGGAAAATCATATTGGCTCGAAGTAAAACATTCGAGTAGAAAAGATCTCTCTACCTATTATAGATTCTGCCGCGTATTATAGATTCACCTGCGTTATTTTCGGGATCTATAGATCAAAAAAATAAAAATATAGATTGGGATATACAGCTATTCAGCTAATAGCCTATCTGTTTACCAAAATTTTATTAAAATCCGTTCAGTAGTTGCGGTCCGACCCACAAATATACAGACATTCAAAATTTCACAATTGTATTATTAGCAGGGTAGGACATAGGACAGTCGTACAAAAGCATAAAAATGGAAAACATTCTGCTATTAAATTACTTCTTAATTGGGATCAAATGGAATTATTTTAAAAATCAGTTCGATGTTTAATTGTAAGAGATAAGACTACACTGATAAATAATTAAATGTAGAGTCTTTATGGTTTTATAAACACATTGATAATAAGTCAAATGGCAAGACTCCCATCACATGATTTTATATTTTTCTCAATAAATATCCTTACTTACGTATTATTATTGTGAAATATTAATTAAAAGTTTATATTACTACATATTATTATCTGAAAAGGAGAATATTAATATAATTATGCGTTTTATTTGTTTTTATTCGTTCTTATACTATTATTATATAGGCGATGTAGATATTTTAGGAGCGGTAAAGTAGAAACATTTCACAAAGTCGTATTAATTTAACAATGCAGCCTTGAAAAGTATAGGGGATATAAAGTAAGTGGAGTAGAAGACGATGGTATAGATATAAATTAAAAACCATTGTACACCAAAAAGACCTTGTTAAAAATGTACACCCTATGACGCGAGTAGTAATACATAAAAAGACTCGATATAGTTTGTAAAAAATACAAAAAAAGGAAAAATAAGGAATTACTTTATTTTTGTTGTTATCGCATCTGACCCCACATAATTATTATCATCGCTAATTTACTACATAATAAGTCTTATAACAACAATTGGTATTAGAATTATTTTCGAATGAAACAAGTGAAGTAATTAATTTTAATTTATTTTTATGGATAACAGCGATTGTGAGACTTGAAAAAAGGACAGCATTTGATAATTTTTAAATATAAGATATTGGATAAATTTGCCTCTAAGATACCATAAAATATGAATATATACGATACAAATTTTAAAAAATAAAAGTTTCATTTAAATGTGTGGAATTAATAAAACGTGAATAAGTAAATTATTGTGGAATACCCAAAGTTTGCTATAATTTTATATTTCAAAATATTTCCTTATCATAGATCGTGACCCCCAAGTTGAATAACACTGATGTCAGTAAACAGATTTTATATTATAGTAAAAAACTTTATGGTGTCAAGCGATTCTTTGATTGAAGACAATAATATTAAACTCCAATGGGTAAGTTTTAAGGTTTATTTAATTATATGTCGAGCAAGAAAATTACGATAAGGCACTTCGTTTTTGTACGTACTAGATAAAAAATATTTTTTATCTGTTAATATTAATATATTGACTGGCAATGAAGACATTAATAATTTATTTACTAATCGATACAAATTATTATGTTAATTTGTTGTGATTTGATTGTTTTGTCACCTTTAAATGATGCTCATTCACAAATAAACTCACACACACAAACACACATTTTCTCAATAAACACCAGCTGTGTACGGCTTTGCAATATCAGACATAAATAGTTTTATACTTGTATTTTTATACAAAAGTTTGTGTAATTCTTGATACATGAAATTTCTCGTTATGCTCTTATCAGTATTCAGGGTGGTCTTGTCCCGTAACTGAATAGTGCCTTAGCGGCAATTAACTTCGGTCATTAACACCCCATTTTCATTCGATGGCCGAAATCCAAGAACATTTTGGTTTTTCTAGCGTTTTTTGTATCACGCGTGGGTTAATGTGCTGACTGAACGAAGGTCAATTATAGTGATTTCTGGCTTTGAACTTACTCGTAACCTCCTTTCGTATCTATGGTATATTTATGACCGAGCGAGTCTCAGAGAGATGGGCGATTGTATGTGACTTGAGTATTATTTATCCGCCCTTGATTAAATTTCATGGGGAAATAGATTAGACAAAAGAAAATGTCGAGTTCGAAGATGAGCGAAACAGGGAGGTGGTCACGAATATAGGGGGATAATAGGTGTATGATTGTCCGAGAATATCTGATTTATCCGATCTTCATACTATTTTGTACAAAAATGAGCGAAATCGGGTGGGGGACTCCCGTTAACAAAGATAGGAGAGATGAAATAGGAGTTTTTCATATGAATATAGCCGAGGATGGCATAAAATAAAAGGTCTTGATTTATACATTACAACTTAAAGTCCAGCTCGGGGTGAGCCATCAGTTTATCTGTAAATTTGAAATGTTTAAACAAAGAGTAAGATAAATCAGATGTACACAAAGGACATCTGATTTCACGTTAAGGTAAAAGAATCTGTGAGATGGTTTTGTGTAATAGATATCGCGGTACGATTTTTTATAATAACTATAAAATAGCAATACCGCACAAAGATAAACCGCAAAGCGGATATATAAACTGTATTCAACGGGATGCGGCACGTTAGCTTTCAATATCGAAAGCGATACAAATCCACATTTACATTGCATTGGCAAAAGAAGCAATCTGATATTGGGGTAAACAGGATCGTTGCGGTGTGTAGTCGATACAGGTTGATTTATTCCGGGTAAACATCTTCTACAGAATCGGATTACTCTAAGAGGAGATCACTTTTGGGGCTCCCAAGAACGTGTAGAATTACTCTGATATAGTTTGCTGTTTGTGTCATAAAATCATGAACACACCTTGCCAAGTGCCGTTGTTCAATTAGCAGAATCATTGAATAAATGTTAAAATTAGATTATTCTGTGTGTAATTTATTACAACATAAATATATAGTACATCTACGGCGTGTTATTTTAGTTTTAACTGTAACTTGATGATTAATGTAAGATCGAATGTGTTTACTTGTCACATCCCTAGTAAACTAACTTCTAATTAAACCAAGACGTCGACGTCCATGGTAATTTTAGTTGTTTAGTTATACTTAAAGTAAGATAAATAACAACAATACAAATGTGCCCATCAAAATGGAATTTCAAAATATTTTTAGTCATAGAGATAGAAAAACTTCAAATAAATAATTAAGAATTCTTTTAAAACAAAAGTTATATCACAATCGAAAGAACTGACATACAATCAGATAATAATTGTGTTTTTAAGTAATATTTCCAAATATGGGGTCCAAATGAGCACAAGTCCTACAAGGGTTGTGCACGTTATCAGTGACTTGCACCTTACGGAACGTCACGTGAATGCACCGCACACCTACATCTAAGCCGATTTGGGATTTTCATACATGTGCTGCGTTACATTTACTGGAGACGATTTCTTGCTCGAAATAGTTGTTAATGTAACACGCCAGATTAAAAGTAGGTAACGTTGCTTTTAAGATACAAACTTTATGTTTTAGACATAGAGATTTACAATAAATGAGACATGTTATGTTTCATAATCTTGAAGTTTATTAATACTATCTATATTAATAATAATATAAAGCAATTTTTTGTTTGCAAAACATATTTTTGTATTCCGCGCGGCCATTGTATACCATTATGTTATACGTATTGCTGATAGTTTTCTTCGATGTATTTAGCACAAAAATGTTATTTTGAATCGGGCCAGTAACTATTGAAATTAGTGCGTTCTAACAAACAAATTTACTCTTCAAGTCATTAGTATTATTTTTATTTAAATTATTTTTCTTATATTTTCTAAGGTAAAACACATGTTGTGTTTTGGTAATAATGAATGTATTTTATTAGATACATTTATTAAACTACAATGCTCTAATTTGAGTATAATAAAATCTTAGTTTATCATAAATCAAAATATATATTATAGAACTACACCACAAGTTAAACAATGCGCATCTACCTGTGCAAATAACACTATGAATTATTAATTTATATATATTTCACGACGGCACAAAGCTTTAACTGGAGTTGTAAAAGTAGGTCATAAGCTGTATAAGTGAATAATAGTCAAATTTATCTTTCCAAATTCCACAAGATGTATTATTATTTATTATTATAACACTCGCTGGAACGTAACTATCTGAAATTATTTCTGAGGCTGAAGAAACATACCTAAGAATATAACATGATTCAATAACTGAATTACATGTCTATAAATATTTAAACAGAGGTTAATTTAGCCAACTTTTTTCTGAAATAATTTAGTATGAAAACACATCTCCTTTTTGATATAGGCAAAAGCTGCATTGTGTACTTTAAATGGCGTCCGCAGCATCATTGAACCTTATTGGATCAAAAATATATAACTTTACAAGTGTTAGCAATTTTGCTTTAACTATTAATTTGCTTTCTTAAATATACATTAAAACCTTATTTTCCGTAACCTGCCTTAAAAAACTGGCCAGCTATTGCAAGTTCGACGATTAAAAGGCAATCCGGCATTGTGATTGGCCAATGCGGATTGCCGCGCGTTTGGACTCTCACTTGATTTTCAGCCTGGTAGAAGATGCAATTATTGTGAGACCGTAATTTAAGTTATTGAGTATTGTGATACATGTAATTGTTATAAAACATGGTCATTATAGGATTTTCCACAAAACGAATTGTATCGATTTAACACAAGTAACACAAATCATAAGGTGATTAATATTAATTGAAGTAGATAATTAGAATAGAAAAGAATAGAAAAATCATTTATTGGGACACACAACTCATTATACACACAGTTACAAACATAATATTATTCACTACACTATAAGATTAAAGATAGATTTTGCCTTATTATATCATCCAGTAGAATCAACGCACCATCGTGTGGGTCAAAATATCGCAAAATGTATGACTTAAATACACTATCTGTTCTCTTTGAAATAGTCCTAGCTTAATGGCTTATTTTCGGAGTGCAATAACGTGTATAACGCAACGAGAGACCGCAACTCGTTATGTATGAAATCTTTTTGAACTTCATAATATTTAGGTTAGGCTTAAAGTCTGGAAACGCAGAACGAGCAAAAACACAACACAAAATTCCAGTTATTAGATATACATATATCTATATAGTTATTAGATATATGTATACGTAGATATTAAATATTGAAGCCTCTGACTCCCAAACTAGGAAAACCTTTGTCAGGATATATGTCAGGAGTCAACGCCCTCACCTATTTTATATAATGTGCCATAACTATATTATAACGTACAAAAAAGAAAGAATTTATTTAAAATGCGTGTATGTATGAGTTTTCTGACGTAATGTACATTTGTGTTAAAACAATATTCCAGTCTCCTCGTAGTCTACTGTTAAAAGCCAGATTTTAAGTTTCAATTGCATTAATCATAAATCAAATAATATAATTAAATAATAAGCAAATGCCTAGATATTCCATAATTATCTGGACGCTAATTACTATTTTGCAGGGCTTCCATTCCTCGATGAAGGTCGAGTTCCTCCTTTTATCTGCACAGTATCTCGCCTCCGTTGATGAATATAATATAACGGTCCATTATATTCTCATTATTTAGTCATCTGAGGTAAAGTCTACGACATTTTCAAGGGATTTTTTGCATTAAGATGAACGGCTATGCCACCTGCTTGGTAGGATATAAATGGGGTATTTTTTGTGTTAATAATTTTTAGTTGAGAAATTAAAAGTCAGCTTAAATTGCAAAAATGAATTGTAGAGAATTTCGTTGTTTGTTACCGTACGTTATATTACCAAAATTTTCTTTCCAAATAATACTTACTGAGTAAAGAAATACGTAACGAGAGATAACAAAATACTGCATGTTAAGTTAGTTTGCCTCAATATTTGACTATACTCATTCAGTGAAATAGTTAAAAACAAAGAATTAAATAAAATAATAAATTGTATTTTCGCGATTTATTTTAAAAACTAGCTTTTGCCCGCGGCTTCGCTCGCGTAGACTACAAAATGAACACAGTTGTTATAAAAAATATGACATTAATTATATATAATTTAATTTAACGCTCATTTATACAATTTTAAAA
>LQNK01000357.1:480764-509808 GCA_001586405.1 Phoebis sennae | reverse complement strand
TGATTGTTGAACATGATCGGTATTAATTGGAATACTCAAACTGTTTGTTTGTTTACTATACTATTAATCAGCATAAGTTAAAAGAAACAGTTATTTAAATTCTTGTTTAATTTTTGTTGGATGTACAATTTTGTATATTAACTTAAAAAAAGGAATGAAATAATTCGAGTATAAATCCACCTAAGTGAATAAAATACGAATATCAAAAATGTTTTGGTAATAAATAAAAATATATTTTTAAGTTCTAAACTTCTCGTTAAATACTTCTTATTTCTCAAGTACGTATTCATAAAAGTACATACGTAAGGTACTTGTTTCCTTACTTTTAACCGTTTCTAGGTTAGTGTGTCTTGTAAAGGTAGAGACTGCATAATATTATGATTAAGATGCAGTTTCTTTTCCGTTTTATTCAAATAAGGCCTTACTGAAAAGTTTTTTCATATTTTTGCTGCGGAAGACTCTGGTGTTATTTTTTGTGACGAATAGTTGAAAAAATATTGTTTGGATAATTTCGAGTTCACTAAAATTGTGCCTACTTAATTCCTTAAAATTATTTTTATATAAAATTGTACTTTTTAGATACAATGCAAAACAATACTGAAGTTGATTTTCAGATGTGTTTAATAAATAACTCTAAATGTATGAAACATAAAGTCGTTAAACATACTTTACTCGTGGTAAACCGTACATAAATCAGTTAAATGGCCTCTTCATTTTTTATTCAGCTTCGATCGAAATGATACCAACATTTTCTAAATCATATAAACAAACCCTCGTTGCGTTGAATTAAAGTTTTTCATTTATCATTATTCTGTTTGTATTTTTATTTCTTTTACCAATAAAAAGGCGAAGTTAGGCTTGATAAATCAGATTATACTTAGACTACCAAAAAAAAAAATAAACATCTCAGCTTATCCGAGGACACGCTTATTGGTATTAAATTTCTAAATGTGACTATTGTACTTAGGAAATTAAACGTAAAAATACTTGGGCAAAATCGTAAACATTGTTTAAGTGCACTAAACATGACTATTGTTATACGGAAATAGTGCTATATCATGCTCAAATAGTGGTATGACAGTAATAAAGCTGGCAGTCATCGGTCAGCGGATCAAGTCGGGTGTCCAATTTCCTGGGCGCTGCAGTAGGAAGCCACCTCGATTAGCACTATACAGGAAATGCACGTGTTTACTCTGCGACGGGTCACAGATAAATTGTTGTGTGCTGAACGCTTCGGACCTATGCCGATGCTTATGAACGTTTGGAGTGCCTGATTAGCTCTGACTTTAAAGTGGTTCTGGCTTTATTAGATTGCACAAATATGGACTCACCATTGATAGCTTAGATACGGCGTATCTAAAACTTTAGTTAGTGGTTACTTAAATTTGTAATATAAGCATTATTTTGGTTTTGACTTTAAATTAAAGTAGCTATATTGGATTGCACAAATACGGACTCAGCATATTATGGATACGGCGTAACTAAGCTTTAAGATACTCAGGTACTTGGTTGTTACTAAGTTATTTGTATAATCAGCAGAGTTTGTTAAAGAATTTATTTATTCATCAGATAATACATTCTTTTACAAAATATTATTTGTAGGATTTAAAATATTTAGGACGTAAGTAGGTGTTTACTTCAAAATAGTGAATGTTCACGAAACGATATAATTATTATTCTTCTTAACTATATCGTGCTCAAATAGTGGTATGACTGTAATAAATTCCTTAATTCATTATATTAATGTTTTACTTAGTTTAATAAATGCGTCGGAAATATTTTATGAGAGGAACGAACGAGTTAAATACACGTTAATTTTGATTGTGTTTATTACATAATATAATTGTATTTTAAACTTCAAGCAAGCAGATATATTTGTTACGATTGCCAGCGTTTTGTTAATCATACCTTGTACTCAAATTTTGCAACATTCGTCTTAAAACTTTGGAAGAATTAATTCTTGAAGACGAGCGTTTCCCCAAAATTAATAAGCAGACGCTGAATTTAAATTTAATGAAACAAGTTTCTCTTGAATACGTCTTGTACTATTTCATTTGTAATACAGGCCTATTTATATTAGGCGGGCAAAAAAAGAAAGTGATTTTTAAAATATGTAGGAGGCTAATTCGCAAAAATTTTCAGGCTTCAAAATTGGTAAATATTTTATATTATGAATTCAGAAACTTATTAAAAATGTGTTAAATTTTTTAAATAAATTAAGGGCAAAATAAAGTATAGTAAAATAATTTCTAATCTCTTTAGATTGGCACTTTCCGTTCTCGACTTTAGTTACTTCATCTATTGGAAAGGTCATAGAAGCCTTCCAATGATTCTTAATTAAAATTCAAGATGGAAAAATCTATTAAAATTTAAAGTGAAGTGTATTTTGTGAGTTTTGCACAAACATTTCCTATTTGGGTCGACGAGAAGCGGGTGAGGCGGAATGCTCAGCGGCACCAATGATTCATCGAAATTGCACCGTAATTGAAAAAAATATGTTATTGCTGTTTGATGCATTGCTAGAATTTCTCGCCACCGGAAAAAATTGTATCCGATCCAATCCACGTCTATTCCCTGTGAAATTACACCTCATTTGATATATGGCTTCCATTCGTATAAAGTTATACGATTAGGTCCAGCGGCTGTAGCGCTGCAAAAATTACATTGTTTCGTTTGAATTTTTGGCTTTGAAAAAAAGGGTGAAGTCAAGTGACTGTAAAAATTTATTTTCAATAGAAAACATTGAAAGATTTGATTATTTTGTGGTTTGCATTAATAAATTCCGAAATTACTGGACCCCTTTGAAAAATTGTTTTACCATTACAATTTAACGTTATCGCTCATAAACAGGAGTTGGATTTTTATTATGAAACAGTTGATAAGTAATGCAAGCGCGAGTGAATTCGAAAGGCCAAGCTAGTATAAAAAAAATACAACCAAACCCCAAGATGTTATACTGGGATGTCTAAACTAAATGGACTCTTGGCGATGCTTAACATCGAGGGATGTCTCTCGTCCCCAAGCGATCATCGCGTTCCTCAACAGCCTGCAACTTCGTTGCTTTTTAGATTGATTGTCCTCCTGAGGTATAAAAAACTTAATTCAATTATTCACCTCTGTTTCAATTATCCTGGTGCAGGCGTTCAGCGTCCAAATACGAATTCAAGAGCCTAGTACGATTCTTCGTAAAAAATAAAAAATACAAGCGAATTGTAGCAGTCTTTGACAAGCACTTCGGCAGGGCCCGGGCCGGTGAAGCGTGTTTGCTTAGCCCCAGTTCGCAAATGCTACTGATTGCTTGTTTGTCGTAGAAAATTTTTATTTCCCTCGTTGAAGCTGTGTGCCATCTCGCTGAGTTTTCGATTTAACTATTTTGAATTTCCTTTATTGGTTTTTCTTATCAGCGATTTTACTTAGGTTAATTCAGGCGCTACCTTTTTCGTTTGTTATTTTACTAGGAGCTGTAATTTTACTTGTGGAACGAGATAGAATAAATTGTTTGTGTTTGAATAGTAAATACGGGCTCTATAGAATTAAAATATAAGTCAAGTTTTATTTTATATTTTATTTTTCGGCATTATAAAGCGCATGTTCTTAAGTTGGTTCAATTTTGCTTCAAGGCTCTCTCGACGCGGTGAGAAGTGTCCTTGTTGACAATGTGGAGTCTTGGTGCCATAAAATACAAATTTATGATTTGAATAACGATTTGATCCGCATATTTCGTATTTTTTGCAAAATAAATTCTGATGGGGCTTGGAAAAATTGTCTGGTTTTTGTTTGGGATATTCGGTAACTACTTTGATTGTAAATTCGAGTTTATAAAGTTCACTTTTTATGTTGAGGTTAACCAGACTTTTAAATTCATATTTTGTTTCAAAGTACTTTATATTTACTTGTTTTTTTCTTTCTAAAAATAATAAAAAAATAATAGATAAAAGTGTCTGTTATTAGTATTTCTCAATCAATTATTTGCATTCTATAAAATCTTTATCTATTGCAGAAATATATTTGAAAAAATAAACTACAATTGACTTAACAACAAAGTAACGAAACTAATATAATTTACCCCAACTAAAACTTTAAAAGCGCTTCACAAAGCTAATATGAAGCCGAGAAAGAACATCAAAGGTAATAAAACAATTCTAAAATAGTTCGTGATGGTTTATTAAACAAGTAGCTTTTGTTTTGTTTCAGGGAATCCAGTTGGAATCAGAAGATATTCTCGGCCGAGCCTGTATCGACAAGCGGCTTAGTTTAAATTGAAACATATTGGTGGAGAAGGAATCCTTACCTTACGTATACAATTTCACGTACAAATACATGTTGCAGATAAGGTCGATTGGCAACTTTACATTTAGATAACGTGTCTTTGTGTTGCAGGGCGTTTCATATGGAATGCACTCGAATTAACATTCAAATTTGTTTATCAAGAGTTTTGTAAGTGATTATGAATATTCCCTGAAAATCCTTTGTAAAAATCCTTTTGCAGATGAGAAATATAAAAAGATCGATTCTATTTAAAAATATATATCTTACTTAATAATCTCTGAAGTGTGAAGTGTATGTTTTTATTAATTATATATGCACGATTAGCACCCGTGGAAAGAGATCATCTGTGGACATAGAAAAAGTCAGTTTTTTTATTGTTTATCATATTCATGTTCATACTAAACGGAGGAATTTAACACAAATATTAGTCGTGAAGGTATAAATATAATTATATCGTTATAGCCAAAACACGAGTTCAACAGCTACCTTCTATTTAAAATTTCGATTTCAGTTTAAATTACCATTTTATGACGGAAAAGCAGGTATATTTATAAAACTTTTCAAGCATTTTATTTTCTAAATGTAGTGTTTTTGCGAGATGTCGTTAGTAATTGCACACAAAGTCATTCTTCAAAATTCTATATTCTACAACGCGTGCACTCTATTTCAGTTATAAAATTGTAGTCAGACATTTTATTACACTTCCTATTTTTGCAGAACGATGCGAAGCTCGCAATTGCACGTGTTCTAAATTTCAAGCTACACTATTGAGCGTCAAAATTTTATTTACTTGTATAATATTTCCATTAAAATCTCCAATAATAGCCCGAATATGAAAAGTGAGATTCACTGCATCATATAAAATTTCGAATGCATTTAGAACGGTACTAAAAAATTGAATATATTCAGAGGACGTGGGTTGAATACTTCAAAAAGTTGAAAACAGTGAATTTAAATATAATACCATTTAAAATGTGCATAAATTATTTGGTTTTCTTTCGGATTGTGTTTCCTCATTTGTGGCTTCGGAATAATACTTTCATCGAGTTTCCGTTGTTATCTGTACGTTTTTCTCTTTTAATTTTTAATTTTATTATCTTTGAATGTCCTTATTGTATTAATTGTATAAGAACCACATGTCCAATTCAAATTCTTTAATGTATCTCTTTCTGGTTAATGCTATCTTAAAAAATATAATATCAGCATTACACTACCGCCACATTTTTTTTCGTGCAGAGCAGCTTCCGATTTATTTTTTTATATATTTTGTGATATTATCATAGTATTACCTATAACTAAAGCTGACCTTTGGAAACGCACATTCAGTAAATTTGGTCCGAAACAACAGCAATAAATAACTGACCCGTAAAGGGAGGACAAAGGTTCAAGAATATCGGGCAAATGAATTGAAAGGCTTCATACATAAAACAAGAGCCTTCCTTCCTACGTTACAGAGGTATCACTCTGACGGGAATCAGTTCAGGACATTTACATTGTCTTATTTATTATCACCGTGAAGTCAATTCCGTCAAGTGACGGAGCCATAAATAATGATAGTATGTTGCAATAAGTGACCTTTAATAGACGATATATTTTGAGCGTATGACGTGGAGATTGTTAGATTTTTGAACAGTTACCCGTGTCGAGTTAATATATTTTTTAAAATTATATATAATAAACCGTGTTTAAAATCCTTTAAAGAGTGTTTTATTTAATATGGAAAGTACGGCGTTAAGACAAAGACAAGAAAACACTAGATAAACGCATACACATGCTGAATTTCCAGAATCTGAATTAAGATTCTTAATTTTAAAACGCCAGTATACCATACAATATCGGCTTGCTCCACACACATTCTGATTTTTTCAGATTCTGAATTTCTCAGATCGACCTGTAAGGATAGTACCGATGAATTTTCAAGATATGTGTGAGGCCGGCCTAAAGGTAAGTTTGTATTACTGGCGTCAGCGCATAAATATCAACAGGCAGTTTACATATGTATATCATAGGTTCAAGTTTAGGTACTCGTGTGCTACCTACGAAGGAATTTTTAAACGTGAGATTATTTTATAATTCATTTCATGTGGAATAAGTTTTTAGAAAGAAAGTTTGGTAAAAGTATAATACAGTATAATCATAATAATCATATACGATCCACATCCACGTGTACACAAACATCTATTTCAATTGAGTGAAGAAAATTACCACAAAATAACCAGCGTTTAAAGTTATGAGATATAGTCCAACTAAAAAGTAATTGTTCGATCTAGATTACGTCCAGGATAAGTATTGCAGTTATAAATAACCAAACTTTTGCCATTTTCAAAATTACGACCTAGATAACGCTTCTTCGGCAGTTAATCATCATTGGAAATTGGTTTTCGGCTTCAAGCTTCATAGAATTTTAGTAAGTTAACATGAATCAAATTTGTTCGAGTTTTTAGAAAATTTCATATGCTTTTTAACTAAAAATTTGGCTAAAATAATGAATGTCCAATTCGATTTCTAAATTTTAGAAGCAAAAAGAATTAGGGAAATGGGAGGTGGGGTAAGTGATTTAGCCTGCGGCACTCTCAGTCATTTTACTCGCTCCGTAGAATTTGAGATAATAGTACAAATAAAAGTAAACTGTACATATTATAAGTGTAGCAGTAAGTGCATTGTGAACATTATATATGTATTAATCATGTATATTAACGCAAAAAGCCAATAGCTGACGTTTTAATAGCAAATTTTATCGCACGTAAATAAATATTAAGTTTCTTTGGAAAACTTACCGGGATCCAACCACATATATCAGCATTTTGTGGTGTTTATTTACAAGTACTTACCAGTTTGCAAGATCTACGTTTTAACCCATTTTGAAAGTACAGATAAATCTTAGCTTTCGTTTTTGATAAAGTTTTGAAGCAGTGCGTCAGAGCCGCAAACAGCCCGAAGGTAGAACTGATATGATGTTGTTGTGCAGCGTAGGGGCGTCTGAAGCCCACATAAATTACGATTTATCGCCGACCTGCCAAACTTTCTGGATGCCTCACCTTACTCCCAACCCTATTTTGTTTAACTTCTTTATTCCGCTCAATGGCTTTGGGTCTTATACTACGAATAAAAGTAAATTTATTGTAATTCGATCGATAGTTCAGCACTATTAATGCGTTTCTTTCTGATTTTATGGGAGTCCACGTATTATATTTTTAAAATAATTGTTTATCTTATTGAAATACTGAAATTACTACGGGCGCATTAATAACTGAAATAGAAATTTATCATACACCAAGTTATAAATAATATTTGCAAAATTTTGTTGTTTGATGAGGCGTGATTAAAAGAAATGTAAAACGTTAACGTACTTTGTTTATTTTAACGTGAGTATTTTCAATACTAGACAAAACTCGTTAAAAAGCATTTTATTTAAAACTTATTGAAATTCGCATACGTTCACATTTAAACTAGCTGTAAAATAGTAGAATATATTTTATTTATTTGACACATCCCATACAGTCAAGTTCTTCAAATCGACCATAAAAAGACCACTAAAGTGTATCCAATCCAACCCGAAAGGTAAATCAGATAGCCAAAAGATCGGGTAATAATAGTTAAAAAACTTTGAATTGTCTTTATCCATTGTGTCAGCAACGAAGTTAACCATAATGTAATATTGGGAAAGGGGAGACAGGTAGCGGCGCCAAGTTTCTACGTAAACAAACCAATAAACGTCGTCACAGACAATTTTAGGGGAAGAAAACAATTATTTACCTTTCATTTGATATATGCGAAGCGATTCGGTAATCCGTTCACCTGAGTTTGCTGTCTTTACTGTAATTAATTTCGAGATATATTAATTTGGACGTCGCGTTGGCAGAATGTGTATGATATTGCTACCTTGGGGTATATATTTTTAAAAATGGGATGAAATGCACCGTTTTTTTACTGACTTCTGTTTTAACTAACTCAAGTTAGTTTCGATGTACTCGTAAAATCTATCCGAGTGTAAGAATAGTAACAGTTTGTCCTATCTTCTAAATGGCTGCATGTTTGCAAGAAAAGTTTGTGTTGTGTTTACTAAAAGAAACCGAAACGTACGGATTTAAAAAAGATTTCAAAAAGTACTGCAGTAGAATATAATATACCTACTGCACAGATTTGGTTTTTGGCGTTGGTTAATATTCTTAGGGAAGGATTTTGCCCACTTTTTATGGTAAATTAATTAATTGAATTGTTTCACATCGATTTTTGTCTAAAACAAAATATAAAAGTCTAGTAAGTTGTAACGCATCTGCTATTTGACTAAATATGGAATAAAGAAATTATTTTTCAAACAACGATGTTTGTTATCGGCAGCTTTTGAAATATGTTATCAAAGAGAATTATACTAGTTGAAATTTTGTAATTGTTTAGTTTTTGGTACTTAATTTGATAATAAATTCAGCTAACCATGAATCATGAGAATCTTAGTGTACATATTATCTTTATTAAAAATTTAGTGGTATTATAAGCAGATGTACTTGTTTATTCGTTTAAATAAATCTTTATAGTGACAAAGTCACATTATATTCTTTTTATTATCATAGAAGGTGTTTTAATAAATATAATGTGTCCTAATAAATATTAAGTTTAAGACTGACGGATTCTCGTAGCGTCGTAGCAACTCATGAAATAACATAGCGTCTTCGAAATAAATGTTTCATTTTCCATTTAATGTTAGTTAGATTTGAAAAATGCTAAGAAATGAAAAATTTTAAGACATTATAAGCGTCTAAATTAGACGCGTTGTTAAAATAGAAGCATTGAAAACAATCACAGTCTATTTATAAAATGAATGATTATAAAATTGGAAGATTTACTTCAAGTTTATTTATGGTCTATAAAATAAAGTTCCAGAGTAATTCCTCGTAGAATATTTTGCGGCATGTAAAGTATTGGCTCCGGTAAGAGGTAAGTAGGTAGTAAGGTAACGCGTCCTCAGAGAGCAGACACACCGCCGCGGCCGCTTGCGAGCCGGAATTCTAATCTTTTAACGTTCCCCACAACCAGTTGCAGTATCGCAATAACTTTATAAAAAGTAATTTATGTTTGAACGTATATTTATTTAATGTATATTTTGAGGAAACAGGATTTAAGTATTTTTAGAATTTATAAAAATTGTAATAATGATTAATACGTAAGAACCGTTCTTACATTTTTGAAATACTAACAGGGTTCGAAGATGAGCGTAATCGGTTGGGAAGGGGGGTAACGATGATAGAAGGGTGAAATAGGTGATTTTTATATGAATATATCCGAGTTTGTTATCAAATGAAAGGTCTTGATTTATACATTACAAGACGAGGTCCGATTCGGGGCCAATATTAGTACAGATAAATTAGACTCAATCATATATCACAATTGATTTTCTTGTTGTATTCAGCGGCATGTAAAAGGTATTGAGTCCGCTAAGAGCTAAGTGGGTAGGAAGGCAACGTGTCCTCAGAGAGCAGACCAACCGCCGCGGCCGCTTGCGAGAAACTTTCTAATCTCTTAACGTTTCCCACAACCAGTTGCAGTATCGAAATTGAAGTAAAAATCATTGTGTTTATGAACATCTTACTTGAGTTAAGTTTTTGAATAAAGTTTAAGTATATTTGTAAGTCTTGTGTTGAAATAATATTGTTATAACACGTTATACTAATAGACAAAGGAGACAGATACTTACCGAGTTTTAATTATGTAAAATCACGTTTAAAACAGATAAAAAGTAAGCAAAAGAAACTGGAATGTTTTGAATTATAATCATGCAAAGAAGAAGGATTTAGTATGAGTAATAATATTATGTCTGAAGAAGGATATAGTAAGTATACTGGAATAATATTAAGAATATGTACTTAGTTACAAAAAAAATTTACTAAAAAGTTGATGGTGGGTAACGTAACTGAATAACTTTCCATTCTAATTATTTTACTTCTTCCAAAGTTTCTTACTCTAAATCAAAGGAAAAATGAATTCTGATCATGGCGAAATTGCCCCAATTCCATCTCATTAGTATGCAAAGCTCGGTTTAAAATAGTCGTATAATTAAAAAGTGTCACCTTTGTAATGCAGATGATTCGGTTGACAATCAAAGATGTAATAAACCAAAAGACCAATCAATAAGGGTACGGGAGGGTTTCATTAAAGGCTCGAAGTATAAATGTTATTACTTTTTTTATATAAAATCCCTTTCCCTATCTTTAAATGTACTTTTTGTAATACTCATTATTTTATCTCGTCGAAAATGGGCACTGAAATATTGCGCGCATCTCAATACACCTTTTTGCGGGTGATAAAAGTCAATAACAACAGTATTGAAGACATTGTCAACATTTTAGTGAACTTGCTAATTCTACTTCTGTACTCCGTAACTAAGAAACAAAAAGAGCAAATTAGCTTTTACACGACACGTGGGGGCATTAAAACTTCAAATATGAATACGAAAGTCCGAGGAAATCTCATGAAAGTTCCAAGTTAATCAGGAGGTGAATGTACAGTTTAGCAGATGTAAAAATTCAAGGCGCTGCGTGTCCGCGAGCTCGCGATGACAGTTTCATGAGATACACCAGAGAGTCATTTGCAATGCAACCGCGGCGCTGGCTTCTTTCGCATTCCCTACCTATTGCATTTTGCTGTCTCGTAACGAAGTTTAACTCGCCCGGTTAATAACATCTTCGCCTTACGTTTGTTCGTGCTTTTGCAGAATATTAATGTTGTTTACTTTGAACGGTTTGAATTAGTTTGGATCGATAGTTGGCAAGAATGGAAATTTTTGTTCAAGTTTTACTTGTTTTCTTATATAGTTTTAATGGAGTGTAATATTGGCCTCTAAGTACGAATTAATCTGACATGTTCTATGTTAAGCTTGAGTTACGAACAAATATATAAATAAAAATAATCTTTATTCAAATTCACTGGCAAAAACACAAGTAGTTAACTCTTTAAGTTTTAATTTATTTCTTAAATGTTATAAACATGTCTGATCAATAATTGTAAATCTTTAACAATTGTTTGGTATTTTTTTTATACGCAGCTATAAATACTTTTAAGGGAGCATACAATGTCAAAGGTGGAATTCTTTCAGGGGGAACATCATAAAAGTTGACATTATCTATATTGTTCCTAAAAGAACAACAAAGCTCCGATTTTGTTGGACATTATACATTGCCTATTGTGAAAGGTTTATCTTTTAGAATTATTTTACAATTGAAGTGATCAATATTGGCTCGAAATATGTTCGTCTTAATTGTCCTGAACTGAATCAATGTTAAAAAAATACAATTTGCGTAAATGATCGTTAATAATACCTTCATGTTAGCTTCATAACAAAATGAATTCAAAGCACAACTCATTTAAGACGGTAATATTTCTAATTAAAAGTGTAAAACGTCCCCGATTCCGACGAAAGTCGTGCCGTGGGCGGGTGGCCGCAGCGCCGCCCTCGCCAGACTAATGAATACCATGCAAATGCCGTGTACAATGAAACCACACTCCATTTTCAACTGGTTTTTAAACAAAAAAACCAATGTCATGAAGTTTTGTATAATATATTCGCTCGCAGCGGTCCCTACAAACGTTTTTAATTAAAATGTTGCTAGAAACAAATAGTAAACACACTTTGAGCAACACGCTTACGGGTTTCGTCATAAATAAGTTTTGTTTAATTTCAGGTATTCGTTTATGATACGAGTTACATGTGAGCTTCCTGAAATTGGATTTTAGTGAATTGAAATTTAGCTTCGTTTAGTTAACATCATTCTACGGTACATGCAAAACGCAAATAAGTTCCGAATTATTTAGTAATATAAAAACTAAATACTGTTTTTTTATACGAATACCAAACGTAATCAATCAATTTACGTCAGATTTTTAGATTAAACTAAACACATTACATTTATGTGTAAAGCGTTGTTTTAGTACATGTTTGTGAACATGCTACTCAATGCTGTAACCAAAACTGTTTCAGAGACTGCCACTTTCAGAGGTTTTAACTAAATATTTAATGTGTAAACGAAAGCATGTACAATGCATTATGCCGATATTTGGATCGCATCAATAATTAATCAGATGCTTAGTAAAGATGACATAGACTACAGAGTGGGTTTACATGTAATCGCTGTTCGTAGTACATTTGCATATGATCGGCACTTACGGATAAATTATTGATCTCTTGACGCACGTTTCATTGTATCCATTTGGTTAACAAATGTTCGCAGGATAAAATTGACTTTGTTTACTATTTGTCTTCATGTAGGCACATTTTCGTGAGAGAACGGTTTTACGTTGCCTGGAAAAATGCTTTTGAAGCAATAAGGCTGATATTTATACTTTTCAGTCATTTTGTACCTATTTTTAATTTTTTCCAAAAAAATATAACAAAATGTTTTAAAAGCAGCGCTAAGTCTGGAAGTTGACGGTGCTGGAACATCCCCGTGCCTTGCAGAGCATGTAAAGCCGTCAGTCCTGCGCCTGATCTCACTCCGGTCGTTTCTTTCTGCCGTCCCATCGAACTCTGAGAGTGAAGGAATAGAGAGTGCATCTGTGTTTGCGCACATACTTGTGCACTATAATATCTCCTGCATATCTGGCTGATCTCTATTGAGACTGGCCACCATGATATCGGTCGGAGGAATTATATTATTATTATATTGGAAACTTTAAACTACATAATAAACAAGTACATCTATTGAATAATCAGTAGCAATGCTTTACATACACGCCGTTATGCAATCCGACAAGTGGCAGTATCTGGCGATGACGTAAACACAATTGCCAATATTGCCTCTATCAGTGCCGATAGCCTTATTAACTGATGATTAATAAGGATTACTTAATTTGTCAGTGAATTTGTTATGAAGAATATTTTCTGTTAAGTATGGTTTTAAATACATAAGACGACGTTCTCACTTTCTTTACTTTTATACTAATATTATAAAAAGGAAAATTTTTTGTTTTTGTGTGTATGTTTATAATGTATTTATACAAAAACAACTGGATCGTTACTTAAATTCTTTTTACTTGACCCTTTTTTAATAGTTTCAATGAGTGATATCATGCTATGGGAGCGAAGTCGCGCGGAACAGTTAGTATGTGTAAATTTATAAGTTTTCTTCTGAATGTTATGAATTAAGGAAATGTTATGTCAAATTCCATAAAAATATCAGCAAGCCAATCAAAAGGTATAAAGTAAGTATGCCAAACATACTCATTTGTGACATCAATTAAAAAGTTAGATATGAACGTCGAGGAATAATAATTGAAATCGAATCAAGTAATTATTCCTTATTTGAAGTCGCTTAAAATGTATGTATGAAGTTTGTAATTTTTATTTCTTTGGAACGTTGAGATAGGTAATGATGATGCCAAAAATACTGTTTGAATGTTTATAAAAACGTGTATAAACTGTTAACATTTTTATACAAGTACAGACACAGTCTTAAGAATACATACGAATGCATTTTAAATTTTTCCCTTCAAAAAGAAAGGTTACAGGAACGAACATACATCATCTTTCAAAAGTATTGAATTTTGTCTTTCAGTGGACAGATAATTAGTGAAAGCGCTGAGATTTTTCTACCAAAAACGGTGAAGCCATATACATATAATATACTTTTAACACTGTGGTACAGACATATCATTTCGTCTTTGCAAATGTCATTTCCTTACGTCACAGCTATAAATTCTCTACTTTGCCGGTATAAATTCACAATCGGATTGACGAAGCGTCGTATCCACCCCGATTGTAGCCACGAACTTTACAAAGGCATGGAAAATTGACAATATCCCCTCTTATTCAACCTGTTGCGATAAGATTCAACTTTCTCCAAACAATTCAAGCTTTAGTCTAAGAAATTATGTACAATCAAAATAATTTTGGATTTGTGAATTATTGCTGCTGAATAGAAGCAATTCTATAAAATGTCTGCAAAGTTGCTGTATATTAAAAACATTCATTAATTTATCTTTATTCTACGGTTATTATATTACATAGGTTTACATATAAAGTTAATCTCGTAGTTTTTACAGTTGAACAATCAAGTTGATCAGTACAATGATATCATGATTATGCGTTATAAAGATCAAAATATTAATACTATAATAACCAAACCTAAGAAAATCACTACTAAGTTTTCATAAATAAAAATATTGTGTATATTGTATATGCAAAAAGAATAGTAACGTATTACAGAGGTGCGTAGTCCGTTTATCATTTACTGAGAGCTCCTTCAACGTGGAATAGACTCTAGTGCTATATAAATACGGTTAATTTTGAGACAATAAAGGTTTAGTAACACCATCGAGTATGGAAATATAAGCTTGTGTGATTTGCGCTCAAGAGATTCAATTTCACGCACCTGTATGATTGACGGAAACATTATGCAGGTGGAGCTTTCGTGTAATTTACAATTTTATCTTTTTTACGCCAGTCTGAAAAAGAAAATGGTCCATTGGACGTTTTATTGTGTCGCGTTTTATACGTGTTAAGTTTACAGTATGTATTAAAATATGCTCGTTAACTTTTAGGGTTCGCTAACTAAAAAGTACATACGGGCCCCCATTTTTTTCATGTTACAGTGGGCAAGCTGAGCATGCGGTTCATCTGATGTTAAGTGACTGACCGCAGTCCATGAACTTGTACAGCATCTTGGTATCCCAGATGCCAAATACATAAATGTAATATACACATGGATTTGTAGTTATAATAATAGCCTTTTTAATTAGGATGACAAATATATATTTCAGTTTTCTTAATAAAAATAAAGCCTAGAATAAAGAATATTAAAATTAAATTGCAACTCCCGGGTTTATGTTTATGTGGACATTTTTATTTCAATAGGTCTTGGCTTTTCTAAGACGTCTGTTAGAAAATAATATTTGAATGATCCATTGTTAAAGTATGAACAGATTAATAGGAGATAGTAGATAGAAAAAAACATCAAGCAAACACCAGACACAAACTAAGTAATTATGAAATTCTATTGCGAACTTTCATTAAACTGAAAGCAAGTTTCAAACGGACTATAAAGTCTTTGTAATAAATTCAACGTTATCACTAAAAGTGGCTAAAATAATACAATTATAATACGAAACCAGTACCTAAATGTATTCGTTTCAAGGGCTTATTATCTTCAGCTTTGTTGTTCTACCGAAGTGTATTAAAAATAATAAAGGATATGAATCTCGTTTAAAATGTACTTTGTATATTATACCATTTATGTTGTAAATTTACGATGTATTTTAAATTGATTACCAATTATATTTTTCATGGAAGTAAAAAGTAAAAAATGGTTATCGTCATCTATGAACGCTAGCGTAACAAAGAATAACAGCAAACTCTGAGGGAACTCTGAAGTCGCAACTTTGAGGCAACGCAGGAAAAAAAGAAAATGCTAACATTTAATTCGTCAAATTGATAATATTCCTATTTTTTGTATTAGTTCTTATCTTATTTACTACCGTACAATGGCACCGTGGAGTGAAATCATAAAATTGTAATTTTTATACAGAATTACTCTCTTTGGGCTTCACTTTACTGGGTTCTGTTATTTAGAATACGTTTGAGTGAATGCGAGTGTAAGTTATCTTAATTAAACAAAGCGACGGGTATGCTCTGTTGAAATGTTTGTAAACACTTAGGCACTTGGTTACAGGAGGAGCTTGGAAGCAGATTTGACGTTTGTAGTAATTACTTCATTTTTGGTCATGGTATGTAGATGAGATTCTTTTCTTTCGTCTTTACTTATTGCTAGATGCTGTTTAAAGGCGTATTTAAATAAAGATATATACAGATCTTACATTTCATTTGTTTATTTTAAATTACATTTAGAACTGTAGGCGAAAATTATTTGCCTGTCCGTATTACTGTTTCTGTTTCCTTGAACCTGGGATGTGTTTATCACAATATAGATAGAATTTATCACAGAATAGATATGATTTTGAATGAGTTATTGAGGTACTGAGGAGCTAACGTGCCAAATATTAGTATTAAAACATATATTATGTCCTATTTAACAACCTATATAACAACACTGATATTGCCCAGTACCTAAATACATAAGGTAATTTTCCTTCTCGGGTACCTATTACAAGAGCCTTAGTAAAATCTTTAGAATTTTTCATGACTGATTTAAAGAATTCAGAACAAGTAGCGGCGGTAACTTTAGGCAACTCTATTAGTCACTATTAAAAGGCCAAAAATAGAATATTGATGATTGTAATTTATATATCACGACGATTCCATTCGGTCCATTAATTTATTTTTAGTTACGCTTAGGTTATATTAAATTAGAATTAGTGTGAATGCGATCCAAACGGCGCGGCGTTGGTGGAATTCTCTGAGTTCAATACATTCGAATATCCTTTTGAGATTGGAGTGACACAAAGCGTATTGTTACAGACGAAAGGCTTCTATTTCGTGCCGTTTTGTCACGGGGACTTCCATAGATATTGTCTTCGTCTACGATCACTCAATACCGACGCTTTCAAACCTATTTCCGTCGAGTATTTCGTAATTGCTTTCAGACATGTACCATTATTATAAACCGATCGAATTTCCGTCATAAACAGAACTTTAAAAATAAAGTAACAAACTCCGTCACGGCCGATTCTTTTGATAAAACTTTACTTATTACCACTATCATAAAAAAGCAATAAAGTTCTAAAGGTATACATTGTTTCCGTCACCCGAAGAAAATTGTTTAATGGCTCACTTGCGATAGTCGTAAAACTAAATTTTTGTGGGGAGGGTGGGACAGGGGTCCTCGTTAAAACTCCTGCCGTCCACTAAATCTTGTGGGTTTACGATTCTACAAAAATTGGGGCAAGCCGCTTCTTCTTGTAGATGAGAAAACGCGATGTGAACAGTTATTATTATTTGAGAGTTATTCAAATACTAGCGCCGACCTGGGGGATCATTTGCGTGGTCAGGGATTTCTTCCGAATATGTGTACAGCATTCTTAATGTAAAATACTATCATGAACTTGATTTTTGTTGAAATATATAGAATACTACAATTAAAAATATCAGCAAGGAATATAATGAACAATTATCCATTAATAGGAATATAATAAACACAATATCGAAGCTGTCGTCATCATTGTTTTCAAATATTTAAATGTAACCATTTCCCAGTAATCGATACAATTGTACATTTTAATTATGACACGAGTGCATAATTGATGACAGCCCATAAAGTACAAAGGCGATGAAGACAGACGAGCGTTTACCGAAATATCAACTAATGAATCTTAAATTGGAACCATATATGCATGTAATGAGTCTCATTGGGCTAAGAGATAGTAAAAAATATTTTTTGTTACGACGAAATGTAACGTACAAACGTTCTTAATTGTGCTCCAAAATACATGAACTGTAAGGGCCTATTATTGAAAAAATTTTAGCAGTATTAATAGGCACTACTATCACTAATGCAGCAATTTTTGACAGATTTTAGACAACGTACTTAGTGTGTAAAGAAAGACTTCTTAATTTCAATTGAAATTTCCGGTTAAAATAATTTATTGTTTACCTAAAGAAGTGCTTCTGTGCTTATACGAGCGCGTCAAAAACGTTTTTCAAATGCAGTGTAGCTTTTATCTGCTGGGGTTTACTAATAAGATAATGTAATAATGAAATATATAATTACAAAAATTTAAAAACTTTTGTACTTATCTGAGATTTAATACACATTCATCGCGCATATTATGTATGAGAAAATCTGTTAGAATTGCTCAAAGGTAATAATCGAAATAAAATACGATACGAGCTGAGGTTCCATGGCTCTTAGCGTATAATTTCACATTCAACAAACGTGTGCACCTGTCGCTGACGGCAATTAGCCGTCTCTGACATTATTTTGACATTACTTTAGACAATAATAACAATATGCCTGATTTAACGCGAATGTGCCTCGCTTTGAATGATAAGGATAAGCTTAAATAATCTTTGAATGTATTATTAAGGGTTTAGTGTAAGGTAATAATGTATGAAGTGAAATTAGGTGTTAATATGGGAATTTGACATGTGAAATGGTGATTAGTTATTTTTAAGTACATAAAAATTTGGTTGAAAAGTTTTAGTCAGTAAAAAAGGATAACAAGCTTGCCTGGTAACAATCACCATAAACTACTTTAGTCAAGACAAAATTACATTTCTAAGTCACAGAATGTGAATATGTTAAGAATGATAATAGACTAGCTGATCCGCGCGGCTTCGCTACCGTAGCATAATGTTAAATATAGACTACAATACTCTTGGATAATGTAGCTTCCGAATCCTACAAACTAAGTTTTCCTCTTTATTATATTAGTGTAGATTAAAGATTCAAAAAACTTTACGAAAAATAACACATCGTCAATACTTTTTAATCTCTATTTAATATCAATTTTAATAAATGTCTCTTATAAAGTCGGGAGCTTTAGCGATCGAACAATAAATTACTAATTTTAATCTATATTATCTCCATTATAGGATTAGTCTCGTTCTCAGCTCCATAATGTGTCTGCAGTTAGGCCTTAATTACTGGTTTCAGTAAAGATGGCCGCCTGACTACGTGACGTCAATTTTATAGGTGGCACGTCTTTAGCCAATGATTAAAATAATGGACAACGTGGTTAATTAATCTATTGTATTTAGTACAAATATTGTAATTTGTGCATTTATTTAAGCAAATACATACTAAGTTTTTACAAGTGCTTTGGCATAATACTATAATATGATAATTCTAAAACTATCAAAACTCGTGGCTTACGACATACGTAGCTCAAATTTATTATAAATTATAAATATTTATAAATTCACAACTTGTTATAGTATATATATTTTGTATTAAAACCTTATAAAATTGCTACGCTATAAACTCGTTTCGTTTTTGATCCGTGACCAAATGGCACAACGGAACCCTGATAATTTCGCGAGCACAAACATAAATTGGGAGATGTCACGCGCTATACCGTTGCCAGTTCATTTTTCACTTTCTTCATCTTGAGCGGTGGGTATTATGAGGAATGAGGAAATAAATAGTAAATGAGGATAAATTTTTGCGCCGTCACCTTCTCCAAAACTACGGAAATAACGTCGTCGAGGCGTCCACCCTCGCCGCAGTGGAAGCGGCGTATCGCGTATAAATACAAAGTACGTATTTGCCTAAAGCTTTTAGAGCGGCAAATTTGATCCCACGTTGTGTTTTCTATACGATGTTAGTGTAGCGATGATTCAGCATGTATGTTAATGCATTTCGTTTTGTGTATCAGGTTTCGTCAAATGTAACCGAGACAGGCTGACGGCGCAATCCATCATGCAGATATTTTCCTATCGCCCCTTCCAAATGGATCTATCGGGGAATACAAATGATATTTGTCTATATTTGCATTTTACGTTTTTTGCGATTATATTTCACAATGCATTAGTGCCACTTTTGTGTGATATGGCTGGCATGAGGATGATGTGATTCGAGTTTGCTTAATGTGTTTTGATTGAATTGCAAATTTCTTCTGAATTTGATGGATATTTATGGTATTATTAAAATTGTCAATTTGAATAAAATGTGCATTTTGATGGGACAGTAGGTAAAGTAACAAAATTAAGACGGAGGCTGGAAATTTCAGGACCTTCGACGAACTTTGATCAAATATAATTTTTGTGTCACTTTCATGGAAAGAGAAGAAAGAAGATTGTATTGATTGTAGTGTATTAGTTTTCTCGATCTTGATTTAATATATTCAATTAAAATTATGTCCAAATGGATGTGGTATGAGTAAGGCTTTAATACTATTTTTGTTTTCAATACAAAGGGCATTATTGACGCTAGGCACACCATGAATCTATTTTCAGTTCTCCTGTAAACGCTCCAACAGTGCTGAAGCGTACTCGCGTTATGTTTTATACAGTTATGTCCTTGTATCGCTAGCCTGTTCTCTTCAACGTCATTTCATTTCCCTGCTATAAAAGAAAGTTCACTGTATAACGGCGCATGTTGCCAATAATCCTACCCGTTTGATGAGCACTGTTTACGATGTACCAGAGTAACACTTAAGCGCAAAATAAATCGACGGCAGTACCAAATTTATACCCGTTCGCATTTTATAGATATGAAAATACAGCACTTGTCTTGTTATGTTCCGTTTTATTTAATAGCACGCATTTAAGTTGGTTTTACGATAATTTACGAAAGTAGTAAATAAGTTTTGTCTTTTTAGTGTGGATAAATGGCTGGTACTTACCGATTTCTATAGCTTGGGATACAGTTTTACCATTCTGGTTCTCGTGTTAGTTTTGTCGAAAAAGAGAATTCTTAGAAAGAAAAGCCTCACCCATTCTCAAACGTTTTGGCGTAAAAGAGACATGTTGAATAAAATGCAAGTAAAATTTAGTCGAAAATCTGCCCCTGACAGATGCGCTCTGTTGTCTATCTTAAATGTTTTTTATCTGATATTTAATTTAAAAGAAATCTATTATTATTTAAATATTAATTCAAAGTTGGAGAATCTATTTATCAATGAAGAATCTGAAATAAATAGACCCACATCACGGTCAATGCTCGAATACGTATTGTAAATATAAATAATGTTAATGCCATTTATTTTTGTATATTCATTTGCTAAAATATATCATTTATTCTGGGAGTTTTCCAGAACCAGTGAAAGTCTTTTAAAGTTTTATATTTAGAACAATTTAATTGTTACCGCAGAGTTATGCTCAGTTTTACTTGTCCTAGTTGGCGTTTTATAGATTTTATCTTAAATATTCTCATTGTTACGAAATATTAATGTAAACTTATAAAGTCTGAAATCCGATAACTTTGGTTGATGAATAATAGATACAGAAATTCTTATCGTGATCGGAATAGGTCCTGCCTTCAATATTAATTGCGAAAGAAATCTTCGTTTTTACCGAATTTTGATGGAATCTGATTATTTATTAAACTTTTATTTTAGTATTTTGGCAAAATAGCTCTTTGGCTAAATATTTTGTTCGAGAGAATTTTGAAATGATAGTTTTCTATAGCTTTTATTTAATAATTACTGTGTTTATTTAATTCGATTCTAAATCGTAATTTACTATTTGCATTTCATAGTTAAGCCGTTTATATAATTAATCTTATGAATTTGTAATGTATGTATACGTATGAGGTACGTACGTACGTATGAGGTGTAACGTTAACAATGTAAAGTATACATTATTCAGTAAGTACAGGAAAAGGTAAGGTGACATGAGATACGAGGAAGAAGATATCGTCTTGGGACCTCATTATGAGGCCTTAAGCTCGTATCGTGCTGCTATATACAACAAAGGGTTTATAATCTTGGATTAGCTCCCACAATTTAGTTGATCGGACAAACTTTTTAGTAAGCTTGAAAGAATTGGGTCACTTGTAACAGTAATGCTTTTTGTATGTTTCATGATTTTGATTTGTATTTTACAATATTATGCAGATTTAAAAATATATTTAAATTTTATGTAAAGTTTCAACTGGTAATTTTTGACTGTCCAACCGTTTTTATTCTCAAGACTTCATTATTCATTCCTATAATCCTATTCGTTAATCCAACCAGTTTGTGATTGATACACAAACATCCAAACATCTAAACATTCAAACTTTCTCGTTTTTCCATCCAGCAGATTACCATTCTTAAATTACCAATAATTGTAAATAGTTAAAAAAATCATATAGGATCTAGGGATAGGGAAATAGGATCTACTTCGTTATAAATTATGTTATTCCGTTGCTATAACAACTAATTCTAAAAATATAAAAAATTAAGAGGTTAAAAATTTGAATATTTAAATACCTTTAAATAAAGTTACTTTTAAAGGGGGGCTCCCATATGATGGTGCGAAAGCCTTCGTGCGAGTCCGATTCGCACTTGGCCAGTTTTTAATAATATATCCCATTCCATTCCTCTCCCGTTCTGTCCTCCTCTCCCGTCTCCCGTCTCCCGTCTCCCGTGCTCCTCTCCCAATTTCCTATAATTATCCCCTCCCATTCCTTCAAGCCGGCAAGGCATCCCGATGTTGAAGATGTTCATGGGCTGCGGTCAATCACTTATCATCACAATATCTAAAGCCGCACAATATTTAATAGAGGTCTAACATTCTTCCGAATAAATTGATTTACTGTCGGCACTGCAGAAGCAAGTGTAAATAATAGCTAGTTTGTCAAAATTGCCTGTAACGATCGGGTTGCGAGCCGGAGATGTCAAAGCCAGCCAAATCTATACATGTGTCATGATCTATTGTGACGCTAAATCACATTCGTTGTAAATTTCTACTGAAACACGATTAAGATGTGATTCCTTTGTGAAATATTTGCTGAATTTTATATAATTTCACTAACGACTAATACATTATGCACGTTACATACATATAAAGATATAAAAGCGTTTGAATCACTCTGTGTATTAAAAAACGCATCAAAAGCAATTGATAGTTTTAAAGATGTAAGCATAGGGACAGATAGCGGGAAGCGCCTTTATTTTACACTGTGAAAATGTAATGTACAAAATTAATATTTTTCTCATACCAGGATGTATATAAGACAAAGATGATTTTTTTTTAAAGAGAGTGGAAGTTTGTAAAATGTTTTTTTTTTTATTCTGAACTCTACACACCAAGTCGAAATAATAAGATTATTTATTTTAATATTTTCTTTGAAACATAATTATGTAAGCTTGTATGGGTATAATTATATTGAAGGTTGTATTTAATTTATCTTTGTCAAAATTCAATTCCACGGTAATTGTAATTAAATCGACACAACATGCTGAACTGAATGAAAATTTAATACTTAGTTCAGTCTTAATAACAACGTAACGGTGTAGTCATTAAGTTTCACTTAGAAACTAATATGGAGTACGATATTAAATATTAAACACGGCTAAAATCATGTAGGCGTAAAGGTGTATTAATATTACAATAAAAGCAAAATATATGTTTCGGGTATCAACCAAATTATTATCATTAGATTAATGTAACTAAAAATAATCTGTTTCATAATTCATAAAGGCACTTATTCGAATTGAATTATGAAGAACACATTACGCCCGTAATTTAGACTTTAATTTATTCTTAGGAAAGTTTTTATGGGATATAGCGAGTGAAAAGTTTTCATTCAATAAGATCGTCTAAGTGGCGCGGGAACATCTGGCAGGTCACGGTAAATCTCATAAGACGAGAGTTCATAAATTTGAAAAATTTACATTATTAGAACGAGTGAAAGAAACGTGAACGAGTTGTTATTATAATGTTTTATACATCTTTGCATTATCTATGATCTATAGTCTAAAGTATTAAGGGGCAAAAAATCATGTCAACGATTGAACATTGAGGAAATTCTTTCTGCCAACACTGAAATCGCTTAAAAGTAGATTGGTGCTCAGGTGTAATTAAAAGACAAAAACGTTTCATAAATTAGACAATTCATAAATAAATCCTATTATGCAACCCGAAATACTGAAGCATTTGCAGTTGTTTATTATTACGTTATGTAAATGTACTCGATTAATGATGCCAGGTCATGGGCCGTGCCTTACAGAATACGTAACTGTCAAATAATACGATTGATTACGTGGTATTTGCTCGTTTATAACATCCGCAATGCCGCGTCGATATTTTCAATCATCGATTTCATGTGCAATTTAACAAACTTCGTTTGTAGAATATTATTTAAAGGTTAACCTGCTCGATGGTACACCGCAACCAATCTCACCATATTTTAAACTTCCATGTTGTCAGCTGTACAATATGCGTTAATTTAATAGGGATCATTAAGTTTGTTATTATTTAATATTTGGTATTTATTTATTACAATAAGTATTTTGTGTGCAGGCACAGGGGCGTGGAGTTTATTCTGTGTTATTATATACAAACTTATATTTAATGGTCATGACTGCTTATTAGTGACCTTAATAGCAGAAAAGTATTGAGTTCTTTGTTTGAAAGCAATAAATAAAATGCAAGAAGTGTGGGTCTTCAGCATTTGACGTGATGCTTTCTCGATAATTTTGGCAAATTGTGACTATTTTCCGCAGAGGAACAAATTCATGCTAAAGAAATGTTAAATTTCTACTTCAAGTATTAGCGATATTTACTTCAATATAAATAATTGCTCACTTCTGTTTATTACATGTCAATGTCTCAACACTATCCTTACTAATTTCATAATCCTGAAGTTGGTTAGCCACATCGGTTTCGATTGGTTTAAGCTTGCGCAGTTTCCGATACCATAACATTTGGATAAGGGGTAATTAATTGAAGTTCTGCTTTGTGTGGATAGTGCAATTATATATGTATGCTGTTATGTACTGAGCACACACGATGCTATCTTGATTTATCACTACAATGCCACGGACAAGACGCTCCCTGAGATAATTGCTTAGCTATTAATCTGATCGTGTTTTACGTTCGGTAATTGACGGAATAGTATGTGTTTTACATATTTAATGATAGGTTAATGGTTTTGATACAAATTAACACTTTTATTTGTATTTCAAATTCAGAAAGGATACCGATTTAAATTTGAAATAAACGCAAAAACGTAACGGACAATTCTTTACGTTTGGAGTGATTATGCGGCTAAAATCTTTTAGGTTTTAATAGATTTTTTGGTCTTTAATAGATTATTGAACATTATACGCAATTTATTAATTTTTTCCTTCAAATAAATCACCAACCTGATAATGTCACTAAGGCTCAATTGATCAATAAAAGCCAGGAAATTGTGATTCGATCCCAAGCTGACCCGCCAATAATTTACTCTGATAATAACTCGAAGTATGTTTAAGTATACACTATTCAATCAAGCGCTGCCCGTTCCGGGGAAGTTGTGGAAGTTTCTTAGACTACTTCCTTAATCGTGTTATCGTTAACTTTATAAAATGCGCCCGTGTGCCGCTCCGAGCTGCCTCCCTGATGGAGGTTTTAAGAGTTTGTTACTAAGCGATGCCGCAACGCTACGCTGAAATGTGTTTTATTTTGTATCGATGTTTTATTTTGAGGTGTGATCAATTTTATAACAATCTCTTTTCATTAATATATAATAATTAGCTCGTCGAATTTTGATGAATAATAAAACCACATTCTCTTGTTTTTAAATTTGTTCTGCTGTTTTTGATTCAATTGAATTTGTGTGAAAATATAAATAATATAAATGAGATAAATATAAGTATGCAGCTATGAGTGTCGCCTTAGAATATTTCCAATGAAACAATAATAATTGTATACTACTACTAGCCGCGCCCCGCGGTTTCACCCGCGTAACGTCTGATCCCGTGGCAACTCCGGGATTAAAAGTAGCCTATATGTTATTCTGAACCCTTACCTGTATGTATACCAAGTTTCATCATAATCGGTGCAGTAGTTTTTGCGTGAAAGAGTAACAAACATCCATACATCCATACTTACAAACTTTCGCCTTT
Organism: Phoebis sennae; assembly: GCA_001586405.1. NCBI lineage: Eukaryota > Metazoa > Arthropoda > Insecta > Lepidoptera > Pieridae > Phoebis > Phoebis sennae. Next base: position 484,119 of record LQNK01000357.1, on the reverse strand, counting down.
ATAATAGTTATTAGATTAGATTAGATTAGATATTTTATTCTGAATGGAAAAATATGATTTAAAAGTTTTTAGTGTTGTAAACTGGAATGTTATGAACTTATGATAGTTTTTAGAATGTTTAGCAGACATACAGTATATTTATTTTTAATCCTGCATTAAATATACAAGCCACATAAAACATCAAGTGGAACAAGAAAAAATATTTTATAAGAAGTCCTTTTTAAAACAACAAGGTTATATAAAGTTTCCTTAATAAATCATTAGCTATTTAAACATAGATACATTGCTGAAAAGCACAATAGAAAATGACATGAAAGTCAGGATTTATACCCACTCGAATAAAGGCTGCGGCGTGTTCGGTCTCCACGCAGGCCACAAAACCTTTCACGGGTCGCTATCGTATCTCAGAGGTGGCTTCCCGAGACAAAAACAAATGGAAGTATTACTGGAGACAATCTGCATTTAAATGGATCTTTTTCCTCAATTCCTGTGCCAGTGGTGATAGGTATCGCTGTCGTCGATTTATTTTGTCGAATTTACATTTCAAGTGTGCTTTACTCCCTTGATGCACTTTTATTTGTTATCACTTTAATAGGCAAGTGACAAACGGCACTCGATAGGTTTGATGACGATAAATGAAAAAAAGGACTTGCCAACAAGGTTGTGGAACAAATCGAAAAAGTGACATGTAATATGAATGTACAAGGTCAGAGTAATTCATTTACGAAATCATAACCTACTGGTAAGGAAATGTTCATAAAATAAACTAATACGTAAAGTAAGGGCTTTAATTATATTTTTTTTAGATTTGGTTAAATGTACTTAGTTAAATGGTTAGAGCTTTTCCAATTTTTAGCTGTTTCTTTTAATATACTGCAAGGTGAGCAAACTATTTTCAACGACGAATGTCTTAACTGTAAGTTAAATAAACAACACGTATTCCACTTGGTCATGAATGTGATTTAGGCTAATAATGGACCGGCCGAGTGAACCGATCTGTCAGTTTTTATTTAGACGAGAATTCTGCTTCATGGACACGTTAAGGAGGTAGATTAGACATTGTAATTTTCCTATCATTACTATTAAGTAAGAGACAAGTACTATCGCGTCACGTGATGACACAATTCCTAAATCGCAATCCTAAATGTTTCCGTCGCGTAGCATATATACCACTTCTAAACATCAATCCTCGGGGCCTAACGGCCGGCCTGTCCTGTTTTCGGCAGGTTGAGGATCCTCCTTTTTAGCTAGAGGAATTAAAATAATTTAAACTATTAACTATAAAATCTAAAACTATCCTAAAACCCAGTAGCTTAATCTGTCTAATGATTATTAAAGATAGAATATTATTATTAAGAAAAAATCGGAGGGAGATGAATGAAGCATTAACAATATAAAGTTTAGTTCTAAGTAATATAAACATCACGTATTCCAATTTGGTCATGAACGTGATTTAGGTTAATAAAGTACCAGCCGAGTGAACCGATCTGACAGTTCTCATTAAGACGCGAGTACCCTGCCTCATGGACTCTGGTAATTTTCCTAATATAACTATTAATCGAAAGTAAAATATTTTACTAGATAAAACGGTTGCAACAAAATATTTCAGTTGGCATTTGTTAACCTATTTGATAATTACATTACTTTTTTAAAGGAACTTTGCAGTTACCTTACCTAATCTCAGCAATAACTGTTAATTGAGAATAATATATATTTATTAGAGGACCTAGCAAAAAACTGTTTGAGTGTGTATTTTTTAAACTATTCGAATATACTACGGGAAAATTAAAAAAGGCTTGTGAAAAATACACTTTAAATAAAATCGATGTGATGTTCAATGAGATAGATACAAAATGAAATTAATCTTTTTGCCAAAATAAAAAAATATATATAAACACAAAAAAGAAAATATGCCTATCTTAAGATTCAGATTTTAAGGTTTTAAAATTTAATTCGTGTTATGGTTTTACGACAAAGCTAGGAGTAAAAGGAAAACGGTCCCTAAACTCACTGATCCTAAACAATGATGTCCTAAATAAACATGCTTATTTTATTGTAAAATCAAACTTCGCTCTTAACTAGATAATTCAATATCATTTCGACAAATATTTTAATCGCAATTAAATTTAATATACGTTTTTTTGTACCAATCAAATCAGAACCTTTCTTTAAATAATATATTATTTTTATTATCATATTGTTTTTTTTATTTTATACGCCTTTAATTTAATATAATTAATATTTTGATACATATATTTGAACACTGTTTACGAGGTAGCAGATCTATTAAATGTGGGTAGTTATATAAAAACTTGCAAAGTTAATTTTTTGCGTGTTAAACTTAAACGTCATAACTTATAAAATCGAGATATTCTCATATGTTTTGAGAATAGTTAAGTAGTAAAGTGCATCACAGCGGATCAAGTGAAGAAAGCCGTATTGCACCGTGTTCAAGGTGGAATTGTAATAAGCGCGGAGTGCCGTGTTCCAAAATCATGTTAACCGTGAGTTTAACATAAAATAGTAAAATTTCGATTCTTGAAATTTTATTTCCATATACTAAAATAATACGGGCATCTTTGTACTAGTACATATGCACTTAAATTAGATTCTGTTAGATATTATCATTCAATGTATTTAGAGGAAAATTCGAAGCCTTTTGATTTCTTAGAAACATGATACAGGGATTACCATTAATTTATTCAATGTAAATATTTACTCATATACAATTTTGTATATGAGTAAATATTCACGTAAGAACCTGCCTACTATGATCAGAAATATATTTATTATATTCTTTGACGACCCGAATATATTGATAATATTCCTGGAAGACTCGATTGTCGCAGTAGACACGGCAATGATCTATTTCGCCGGCGGGTGTGGGTTTTATTCCCATGAGTAGAAAATTATCATGTGATGAACATTGTAATTTTCCACAGTCTGAGTGTTGATTTGTCTATAGTATATGTATGTATTAACAAAAAAATAAGTATGTCTATTAGTTATCCTGTTTCCATAGTACAAGCGTTGTGATGCTAGATGGCGCAGTAGTGTTTAATATTCCTAAATATTCATTTATTTATATCATACGGCCTGTAGCTTCGATCAAACAACTTCTGCGCTTTAAAATATACTAGCGATCCGCCTCGATTTTGCTCGGGTGCAATGCTGATACAATATATAGACCACAGAAAAATTGTGAACGTTTTATATAAAAATTAGTACATTATTTTGATAAATCTCGTAGGGTTCAGCCTGCGTTTGCAATGTTAACGGAAAAAGATGATAATTAACGACATCATATTAAAAACCTCAAAAATATCAGTATATGTAAACCTTCGTCTTGAATCAC
>LQNK01000357.1:456947-480384 GCA_001586405.1 Phoebis sennae | reverse complement strand
GCAGCAGGGCACTTCCACTTGTTTTTTCTATTCCGTGATATACACCACAGAAAAATTGTGAACGTTTTATATAAAAATTAGTACATTATTTTGATAAATCTCGTAGGGTTCAGCCTGCGTTTGCAATGTAAACGGAAAAAGATGATAATTAACGACATCACATTAAAAACCTCAAAAATATCGGTATATGTAAACCTTCGTCTTGAATCACTCTATCTTTTCTCATACAAAGCGACTGTTTTGTACTACGTAGTGAAGTAAAGATGATTCTAGAAGTTGGAGCGATATACGTTCACCATTATCACGTTAGGTTGTCGCGTACACTAGTTCGTGGTTATTAACTACTCTGCTGTTAATTGCGCCCACAAAAGGCATTAGGCAAATAATAGCCTCTCTTCGGCGAGGGCTTCCGCTTCCTTTCGTGGAGAACATCACTCATTTCCCGAGACTGAGAATTGAGTTTTGGGGCTCATTGTTTAGATTGCCTAAATTTTGTAGGTCTGATTTTATTTGGTGGGTAAGGAATAAGGATGAATAATATTACATCTCGCCAAGAAAAATATAGCGAAGTAGGGGTAATATGTAACTGTGATGGTCTCGTTTACGTAAATGATAATTTGAGGCTCGATAAATTCGATATTCCTGTTGTCATTTTATGTATTTGTTTTTGATATTGAAACATTAAAACATTCACAAACCATCAATTAGAACCGAACAAGAGACTAATTCGAAATGATGTCTAAACTTAGAATAGATTTGAAATTATTTTAAGTTGGTGACTTTCTTATTCAAAGTTCTTTAAAAAGTTAAGAAAAATGTAAGGCAACTCTTAAACTAGAATAAAAGACGTTTAATTTGTAGAAGCAAGGTAAATGTCATTAGTTCTAGTTAGGGTCTTTTGAGATACAGCCGCAGGCTTAGAATCTGAGAATCTAAAAAGTTTTTAAGGAAAATAAATTTAGTACTTTTTAATTTAATCCGCTTTATAACCATTTTTTCTGCATATATAATTTTATTGCAATATTTAATGGTTTTGATGTTCCGGATTGTAATGCGGTGTAATATGAATATTTTAAAAATTCTGCCAGCAATCTGTATATTATATTGAAAATAGAGTATAATAATTTGATACTCTACTCATAATAATCTTTATTACTTTACAAAGGATGAAATTTAAGTTGGCTCGTTTTTTGGACTATAAAATAAATTCACAAAACGAAGCATTGTCTCTTAATTTTATCGAACAATAGGCAATTTGTCTGGTTTGAGAAAATTACTAAGCCAAGACTTTGGTGATTTCACAGCTTGCATTATTTCATTATACTTAGTTTTCAATAAGCTTTTATTAATTATATTGGAATATATATGTCTAATTAATTTGGGCTTTCATGATTAAAGGCTTTATTTGCGCTTTATAAGGTTGTATTTGTTTATTTGTCAGTTATTTGATTTCTTTTGTTTTGTTATAAAGCCTTGTTAAAACTTATACAATAGTAATATATGTATATCGTAGAGTATTGTTGTCTGGTAGAGATTGCTCTAGACAATAGACCGCCTTTTGTACTTTTTTACAATTTTGTTATGTTTATTGTTTTATATGTACATTAAAGAATAAAAATAAAATAAAGAAATAAAATAAACTACCAATTAAAAAAATCGCTGTAATAAATGATTCACAAGGATTCCGCTTTCATGAAACTACACTACAAAATATCTGTACACCAAGATCATCAAGTGGAGCTCATTAAGCTCAAGATTGAGGTGACGAATCGTTGCAAATTTCCGTTTATTTTGTCGACGTATTACCCTCTTAGTTAACTAGCTGGGGACGTTAATCCCGGGCGAGAGTAATTACAGTTAGTCTATACTGGATAATCTTTGCCTACATTTGATAGCTGACACGAGACTTAATGTCAAGCGTCTTATGCAATTGATAAGTGACACGATATAGATATACAGCACAGAAGTTAAAGTTCATACACAACTCGTTTCAACAACACTTGAGTGACACACACATTGACACCGTTCACTGACCCAATATCTCGGGATGGCTTGGTACACTCTGATGTGAATGACATCAATTTGACTCAGGCGTAGCTGTGTGCGTAGCATGCCCGTAGATATATATAAAAAAACAAGTACATGTACTTCTAAATATAATACTTATTCGAAAAACATAAGAATAAGAAAAATAACAAGTTTAAAAATTTGTAACGAGAGGCCTTAGCAGCTATTTCTTCAAGAATATCCCATGAAGTTTCTTAAATAAAAAGTATTAAAAACTACATCTTAATTTAAACCATATCCACAATAACACGTACATTCTCACACTTTAAAGATGGAGCTCAAACTTTGTGAAGAAAATTAACGTTACCACCTTTTATTTTTCCAGTCTGCTAACGACTCCTGAAATAAGTTGAAAAATTAGATGCGTGGACAGGATTCCAATTAGTGCCTCGCTGTGCTAACTCATACCTTAAATTCATTTTAACATCTCACGAACATTAATGACCTTATAAATGCCAAATCTTTTAATGTGTTTATTAAACGCAGAATAAAGTGGCAATACGAAATATTCGGATAAAATAAAATTAGATAAATGTAACGCAATTGCGTCCAAATGAAATTACATCGAAAACGAAATAAAATCAATTTAACGAATCTTTCGGCGGAATATACATTTGAAATACAAAATTGTATGTCACTGGCATGTTTTCGCATGGCTTCGGTAAATACTGTCCCGCATAATTATTATTTGAATGTACAATTAGCGTTCGAACCCTGGACCGTTCGAAGTGGTAATTTGATTTGCAGGCGGCAGGCGTAAACAGTCAGTTTATACGCAACCTAGAAGCTTCAAATTAGGTTAGAAGCTAAAAACACAAATTTGGTGATCAATATTTGCCATGTATTATAAAATTTTAATTATGATTAAATCACGATGATTAAATTTCTACAGATAATTTTACATGGTTTCTAAAAACAAGCTCTCAACGCTTGTAAAAATTACTTAAGTTTTTTTCCAAAGTTTCGGATTATACAGCAAAATTGATTATTTTTTTTTATATTTTCCTAATTAGGTATATATCTACGCAAAGACGCTCCTATGTGGGTTCGAAGGGCACAGCAAGTATAATATAATAAAAAATACTTAAGTTGAGCAATTAATCATCTGCAAGTCTTATTTAGACTTACATAAAATAAACATTGTTCATAATTTAAAGTACAAAATTTAAGAGAAGGTTTAACTTTGCGCCGGCTTAAAGTTTGAATGTTCATTAGCCGTTCTTCTGTCTCCCATGAAGGGATCCACAATCTGCCTTTGTTTCATCACCTTTATTCAACCATTCGATTAATGACTTTTTAACTGCAAATTAATGAGGATCTTTGTGGCAGCAGAATTTCATCACATCATGGAGGCGGGTTATTAAATGGCGGTTTTGTCATCTGAAAATAGAAAAAACAGTTCTATGATGTAAGTTTTCTGAAACTACTAATGAGATGAAACGTATACTTAATTGAATTTAAGACTAATTTAATGCGTTTAAATTACGATAATGTAAATAATTATATGTGAATGTAGATTTAATACGACCAAATAATACAGAAAAGTAACAATGGACTGAATAGAAGCTTGAATCCGCAGCATTTCAATCGAATCAATGATTAACTAAATTGTATAAGCTCTGACAAAGCGAGTCAAAAAATGTAAAAACCGACAGGTTCGTCAATGGCTCTATTTATTTATTCAGTTCATGCTAAAACGTGAAAATCGGGAAATGTGCTTAGGTTTAAAAATGTGTCACGGAACACGCCACAGTACTCTGTTCAAAGCCGCACAGTTTTTAATAGATTTCTACCTGCGGCGGCGATGCTTTCTAAACATTTTAGTTTCGCCATAAATTGAATATTCTGGTAAGCTTTAAGCGATAACATTTTTGTATAAAATAAATAACACACGTAAGATGCCTACGCACACATGAATTATAAACTGTCTCAAGATTGTAAAGAAGTTTCTAAGCAAGCGATCTCCAATTATAATAATTTGGATATTCATTCATTATCATAAACGTACATTAATAAGTCCAAGTTTCCGTTCCGGTCCGAGAAAACTATCGGAGAAGTGCAATTAATTAGTCATTTGTGGATTAAGACTAAGTAGCTTCAGAACAAGAGTTTTTAGGATCGCAAGAATTGTTAACTCTATTTTACAATCTCAAGCAGTTTTTCAGTAATTTTCTAACTTTCAATAGAGTGGATGCTTTATATAATATTATCAAAGAATAATATTGATCACTGTTAATACTAAGAACATTAAGATAGATCTTAGGTTATTGTATTATCGATTTCACCTAATAAAATTATAATTACAGTCAACACTTGAATGGAGCTGGTGAAAAGTGTGTGTAAAATTATTCACAGAATTTTACTAATCGATCTGATTTTTTATTATAATTGATAAATAATTTTTTGTATTGATCAAAATATTGGATTATTATTTTTGTTTTATTCTATACTATATCGTTTGATTTTGTACAAAAATCACTCCGGTAAAGGAAGAATGTTTAAATTTACAAGTAAATAAAAGTTGTTATCTATGTGTCAACTATATAGTAATATTTAAAACCAACAACCTACAATTTTACACAATTACAATGTAAGTAACAACCGTTAATCCAATTACGCTTCCCTTGTTCCAATATACAATCCAGTATTGCTTCTTTTTGTTCTGCAGAAAGAAAATATAATTAATAGTTTCAGTTTGTAGCCAAAGTGTTATGAAGTTGGAGAACTCTATTAAGGATTATGCCAGATAGGAGGCGCGGAAAGTAAGTCTGCTGACGTTATTCGCAATATTTGCAAATTCGACGCGATTTCGCCAAGTTTTAAAATATCTTCAAAGTAAAATTAAACTGGAACGATAATGTATGTTTGTGTTTATTTTATCTGTGACTAAGTCGAAATGTTATTACGGGAAATATTGATGGGAATGTAATGCAGAAGAGGCTGAGTTGTAATGGAAATAAATCATTATTTCAACAACATTTTCAAGGTTGTTCAAATTAACATAAAATAGTAATTGATATCTTTTATAGGTTTTTGAACTAATTTATAAATCCTAAGGTTTTGTCGTAAAAATAGTAATATCTATAGTTATAAAAACATTGTATGTCTTATGAAAGAAATTTATACCGACAAAAAATCCATGTAAGGCAATATAAAAACAGTTCTTCCTTTTAGACATAACGCTCGTAATTAGTCATAAAATTTCGAAACATAATATAGACTTAGTTTTATTTCTAATGGCTGTTATCATGAGAGGTCTTAGGGGCAATACGAGGCTACAATAAACTTAATGGCACTCGTTGGTTAGGATCATGAAAAGTCGATCAAACTTTAATGTAGTGCTCATTAAGTTAACTTCTTATACGACGTTAGTGCTAATGAATCTTGAACGAGATATGAAACTGCATTAATTATTTTAACCCGATTGGCCCATTGGTTCAGCATTGGCGCGCCGGAGGGTGTAGGTTCGATCCCCACGAGCAGAAAATTATGATGTGATGAACATTATAATTTTCTACTGTCTGGGTGTTAATTTATCTATAGTATGTATGTATTTACAAAAAAAAGTATGTTTAAGTATGTCTATCAGTTATCTAGTTTCCATAGTACAAGCTTTGCTTAGTTTGGGACTAGATGGCGTTGTGTTAAATGTCCAGGAATATTTATTTATTTATTTATATTTGGCAAGGGAAATGAAAAATATTTTGTACAAAATAAATAAATTTTTCCAAAGATTTCTTAAGGACAAAGATTTTCGTGCGATATATAACTATTTTCTTATCACTGTTGTGTACATACTAAGATATTCTTCGTAGAATTCTGTACAAAAATTTGATATTATCTTATCTTTAATTAATTAACAATAAAATTTAATCCATATAATTTTAACAAATCACTCTCTTCGAAAAATGAAACAAAAAAATAGCTTACTAAGTTTAAAAGTCCCTCATAAAGTTATTAATTAGGTAGAGTTAAATTAAAATAAATAAATATGTAAAAGGCATACCATACTATAGTCAAAAGGAGTCAGAGGCACATAATTAATAGCTGTGCAGCCATTGCGGCGGTAAGACGAACTGCCTTTGTCCTCAGATTATATCAAGAGCGCATTTCAACTTTAACCAAACAAACCGGTGCAGCGTAGAGCTATTGCGGCACTTTGGCCTTTCTTTTCCTTTACTTTATTGAGAGGATATTTTGTATAAAGATTTACAACTTTTTCAGCGTGGTATAAATTTATGCAAAAAGCTTTGGGTCATCGCAGTGTATAGAAAATCGGTGACTGGATTTAAGTGATAACCTCAGTATAATTGTGGGCTAACTTGAGGTCGTCGATTCTATGTTTTGGCATACATCGTGATTTATATCTTTTCTCGTGCTAGTATAATTTCTTAAAATTCTATGGTTTAATCGAAGATAAAGTTTATTTTATTATTTGTCTACGTCCTTTACTTATATTGAACTAACTTCTAGTATAAAATACAGATCGACTTATAGCCACCATTAATTTAAACCACATATTTCCGAGCAGAAAACAGCCAAGCGAATCTTGTGTCAAAAAGCTTCATACTGGGTACAGCGTGCAAAATGCACACAATCCGCGCTAACAAGTCTCTACGTCACGACGATTCATAACGAGCCAGTTTTTAACCTGAGATAAAAGCGGCGGGCGACAAAGTCAGCACAATTTTCTTTCCAATAACTCGTGGCGCTAACGACCTAGTGACAAACGCTCGCTGACTTCGCTTCGTGTCGTGTGTAAACGCGGAGACGTCAAATGACGTGGAAATGATGCAGCGTGTAACGATTGCTGCGTTTTAATCTCGATTATATTTTTATGTCGTGTAATTTTTTCTTTATGCTTCATACATTTCGATTTTCTGTGTATAAATGGACAAAAGCATAAATGTCTTTACCTTTATTTTATCTCAAATATACACGTAACTTTAGTTACATAAGTTCGCGACGGTAAGATTGTAGAATTAGAAGCATCTCCAACAATACTGACATGACGTAATCTCATTTCGGAAGCCAGAGAATGTGATAAAGTAATTTCATTGAATTAATTAACATTAGGACCGAAAGCGCTGAGCAGACAGCCACGTCGAAAATTATTAAAGATTAAGCTTAACGCACCGCGAAAACGTCGAATTAGGCGAGGCCTTCGATAAGAAAAAGCGTTGTTCGCGTAAATTGGTGAGTCTCCAATGATGCGAGAGCATTAACGGTCCACCAGTGACATATACGCGGTTTGTTATCCGTGAGTGTGATGCGAGTAACCGCGCCAAATGACGTGGAAAAGATGCGGGAATGACGCCCTCTTGATCACAGAATAGCGCGCCTTTTCCGCGCTCTAATTTTATATATTTTACTTAAACACTTTTTTACATCAGCCGTAATTTTATAAACAGTATAAAATTTGTCAAATATGGTGAAAATTATACAAATAAGTTAAATGAAATGTCCCCGTGTTTATTCAACGCAACGTGGGCGTAGGCTAGACGCCAGTCTCCCCTCACTGCTGAGTGCCTTTATTTGTTTACGTTACCCTCCTCAAGGTTAAGGTTATTGTAATTTTGCTCATCTTATTTGCTACGTGTTATATATGTAATTATATCAATAAGTACCGTAACAACTTCATATTTCCCATCATGATAATATCATATAAAATTAATAAGTCGTTCAGCGAGCCGAAAATGCGATATCTCGAAGAAAACAGACTTTCTGCGGCGGCATGGGGAGTTACTGCGACTCGCCCGTCGTTACTCGGCACTAATGTTCAATATAACACTCATTGTGCTTTAATACATCGTTGAAGCGAAGCCGTTCCTTCCCCTTTTGTCTCTGTTTTCTCCCAACCCTCGACCTCTTACGCGTTAATGATTTTAGTGTTACTATCTGTGAAAATAATATATTGCTCTTTTCACTAGTAAGTTATGTAGATTGTAGTATGAGTTTATCGTGGAGAGTCGTTGAAGCGATATAATACTGTTATTGCAAAGCGTTTGCGAGAAAGGAGTTTTGTTTCCGAATATTTGTTAAACCGATATTCCTAAAGCGGTAACATTTAAGTAGTGAAATACTTCCGTATAGCTTCCCATTTTCTATGAATTTAGTACCTATCGCACTTTAAAGTTTGTGTGCTTTTAAGATGTAAGTTACGTAAATGATACTTCATTGAGATCGTAAGGCTTTGTGTGATCGTAAGGTCGAATCCTTAAAAATATCGGAATTTGTACCAAGAGAATTTAGATCAAACCATTAGACCAATGTCAGTCGGCCACTCATTTGTTGACCGAGGTCTTAGAGTCGAGAATACGGGGCTATTGTAATCGGTAGTTGGTTTACGAAGGTTAGGGGAGGGGGGTATAATGGGCGATTTTCACATTATGAATACAGCTGAGTGTGGAATCAAATACTAGTAGCTAAAAAAATAAATAGAAATTATAAGTAAATTTTGAATTTAGTTGCCGTTTAATTTATATTGCTGCCGAAAAGCAGACATTAATTATGTCAACATAAGCAGATTCATGGTACCATTTACTTCAAAGGAAGTATTTACCATAACAAATACACTCTTGTGCCGATAGCTTTCACACAAATTGAATACACGACATAAATCTAACGTTCGCCTAATACTATGCGGATTTCTCCACGGGCCATTTTATTTCACTAAGCCTTCGACCTACTAAATCCCGCGGTATCGCGAGTGCGACAGACAGACGGTTTAGATACGTTCTCTAATGATTTCATGACAGCGTGAAAATCCCGATTTGTATTTAAATAATACTTTTATGAATGTGGATGTCCTCCACGTGGTTTGCTCTTTAGCATAATGTGAATAGTCTATAACGTTTCTAGATTCTTTCTAACACAAAAATAATTTTCAATTCGGACTAATAGTTTCTGAGATTAACGCATTCAAACAAACAACCAAACTTTATAGTTTTATGTTATTAGCATGGATTACGACAAAAATTTCATATTTTGACACAAAGATATTTTATAATCTGGAATTACATAACACTAAAGTTTTAAGAAAATTTTATTTTTAGATATAGGAAGTTGTGGATGGAAGGGTATTTCAAACGCTATATGTATATATATAGCGTTGATGCGCGATGCAATCGGAATTATTCTGTAAATATTTCGAACTTAAAAAGTTTTTTTTTAATTTTGGAATTTTAAACACCAAACCGCGGTCCATGAAAACAAAAGTGTGTCCCCAATATTCGCTCCATGCATACTCGCCCGGCATCGGCTTTACATAATACCGCCACTTACCGTATTTGCGACTCACTGTCATATACACATGGAATTCATTATTACGTAGATCTCATGAGATGTTTTTCAAATGGTTGGTTTCATTCTTTATTTGTATTCTGTAATTAAAGTAAAAGTTTAGAGATCCGTACATAATAGATAAAAACGGGTCTTTATTACAATAGCAATAACTAAGGCTCTGCTGTCTGTCACCAGGCTGTATCTCAGAAACTATGATAGATAGAAAGCTAACTTTTTTAATAAATTATGTATTTCCCTTTTATATTTTCAAGAATGTAACAAGCCAACGCAAAACAATGAAAGTCCTAATTTTCTTCTGAATATCGGTTAACACTTGTTAGCTAAAGCTATCAAACAAAATTTTTAATGGAAAATGAAAAGATTAATTCCCTACGTTGACAAAATATCTTAAATTAACTGTAACAAAGATCCCGAAAGGAAGCCTTTGTTAGCTTAGTTTCTTGCACACTGACTCTTTCCATGCTCTCTAGATGTTGCAAGCTCCGAAACGTGGAAATATATTATGTTTGTGGAGAGGTGGGTGAAAATGAGGAGGGGGGGCGGAGGGGCCCGATGATGTATAGACGGAGGTGCATCGCCCTCGGCTAGTGAAGTTACATTTTGTGACGTAAACATGTTTTTGCAGGTATTAAGGTATTATAACAAAGGTGAAAGCGAACACCGATTAACGAAGCGTGGGTTTGCATTTTCATTGAATAAAAAAATTATTCAATGTTCCGTCTCTAATCGGATCATTTTTAGTTCAAAACTGTCCATTGAAATAAAAATGTGTATGGTGAAATATATTTTTTTTCTCAAAAACTCAAACGAATTTTTCTATTTCATTTTAGCACAGAACACATTGGTGACAATTTTAGTTCCTTTTCAATATTTCTTTCGTTGATTTTAAAACATTCCATTACTTACTTATAAGTTTAATTTCAAATGTCTTTTACGACATAAAAAACACGCCTCTTTTACGTTGAATATATGAGAATGTTAATCACTGGTATTTATTATAGGGGAAAGACAAATATGAGGCTCTTGCATCGCTGCATGCGATATTTGTAAATGACCACTAAGCTAAGTACGGAAACGAGCAGTCGAGGATTTGAAATGCGGTCAAAGATAAATTGGTTCAGGATCATTTCTCTCTATGCTAATGCTATAAATAAGAGCATGCTTTATTTAATGTTCTGTGTCGAAATAAACGTAACTATTTCTGTAGTTTTTAAAATACAAAATCAGTTCAAAATAGCTGGAACATTTCACACATCTGTCGGCGAAAATCTATTATTTGGAGAATAAACAATGGGCAACTAAGTATAGCATAGTACTATGTATGGCTTTGTCGACACATAAAGAATTGCTGCACAATGTTCGTTGCGCAGCGGATTTAAACCAGTCACTGATGAATTGCAACATTATCGCTAACAAGCTGCTATTTAATTCTCCACACAGCAGCAAACAAAGATGTTCGGATAAAGAATAAAGAATACAAGCTCCCTCTTAATTGTTTGCATTCTGTGAAATACGTTTAGAAATATTCTCGTTTCCTAGATAGCATTCGTGAAGATATGGAATGGAGTGGAGCAAAGACTATTTTTAACAAACGATATAACTCTTTGCTAACGTTAATTAAACTTTTTGTCCGGAGTCTCAGTTTTACGTGCTTTGCGGTTACGATACACGGACCGTGAGAACACAGGAGGGAGAAAAAATGTAAAACAATTATCCACACCGCACCAGGAATCCTTAACGACCAGACATTCGAGTAGAAGAATTACGAATTGCGCAAAATTATGAGGAGCTTTAAATAATCATTAAACATAAATGCGTAATGGTTTCCCATTTAAATGATAGCTCGTAGCAGTTAACTGCCTCAGTAATGTCTCTACACAATCTCTTTCACAGGAAATTGTTACGTTTTAGGACGGTATTAATGAGTTATTGCCTATTAGGCTACACGAAGAACACACTTCTTTATAGCGCGTACATAAAGCGGGCGTGCGGCTGTGTGCGCGCCGTGAACAGTTAAGTATGTATGTGAGCGATTGCACCAAGATAGTTGCTTTGATTAATCGAGCCTATCTTAATAGTGGTATAATGCATAGCGAGCAGGTGAACGTAGAATTTGCCGGAAACGTATTACATGGCTCTCCTCGTGGCGAGGCACACTGAGAACATAATTATCTTTGCTCAAATACGCATGCGGTTGGCCCGTAATTATCTGTAATTGGGTTAATTGCGTCGTTAATTTAAAAAGTGATTGCTTCAATATTGCATGGTTAAGTGTTATAATTGTCACTCGAATTGTTTTGCAAATTAAAGTTATTTGTAATTAACTCGGCCTTGTATAAATTATCGCGTTCGTGAATTTAAAATAATTTTCATCGCGGTATCGTTATAGATTAATATTTCAGGATAAATTCATATTGTTGATAAAGGTGATAGAATAAAAATATTTCCTCGGTGTTCTTCAATGTACACATCAAAATTGGGGATAAATATTACTTTATCAATACAAACAAGCAAAGATGATGTAATTTCTAGTAATATTTTTTATAGCGCTTCGAGCGATTTGTGTTTTCGTAGGGAGGATCTTCACGGAGTCTGAAAATATTTGGAAGAAATTTTCGTCAGCAAACACGTCTACGTGAATGGAAAGTATTATGTGTTTATTCGCCATATAACTAAACTATAAGTTTGAAATTGAAACTCATATATGAAGGTGGACGGCTGTTGAAAATATTATTCGTATAATTTAGCTGGTTGTAACAAAAAGATACGTGTAAAAATGATCTGTAATTGGCTACGAAGGGGAAAAGGGTAACGTTGTCGACAGCTCTCCTGTGAATTGAACATTTAAGAGTGTGCAGAGCGCTTGTGAGCATGTATTATTAACGTAGCCTTATTAACGTGAATGAACGCATTTGGGCGTAAGTGGTTAAGGTGCTCGAAAACCGTACAACATGTAGTTGCTTTACTTGACTTAAATTTTCAATTGATGGACTATGTATTGTTGTAAGTTTAATTTAAAAAACGTAAGATTGAAAAAAATAGTTTATAAGGTTTGGGTTATTAGGTTTGATAAAAAAAACCTATTAATAGAGTAGTTGATTATAATTAATAACGCATAATTCAATTGTGTTTTATTTTTGAAGGTACGTGGTTTCAATTAATAATCCTACTTCCTACAAACCTAGTTTGAATATATTTAATAAACCAGACTATTTCTGTACATTGAATATTAAAAAAAGGGTATCCGGATATTTTTTTTTGTTTGTCTGATTGTCTAGATAGGATACCTTTATTGATCTCCATGTAACCAATTTAACGCGATCGATGACCATGGCAGTACCGTCTAATGAATTAATCATGTTTTAAATTCTATTGTATAATACTACATCAGAATTCATAAACAGTTTGAGATACGATCTAGCTACTAAATGTAGCTGGACCCTTCATTACGCCGAGTGGATAATCATTTCAGACGCACCCCGTTGTCATTTTAATTCTTTTATAATTTATAACACATTTTGTTTATTATACTTATATTATTTTTGCACTAAAATGACTGACACCATTTCAGTACTTCGTAGTTTTCTTTAAATAAATATAACACGAATTTAAATTTATACTTTTATTTTATAAAAGGTTCTTGTAAATTAAAATTTAAAACATTACTTTAAGTGTGAATTTAATCATACAACTGTAATTATTGCATAGCATTTGCAGAATTGCCGGCAGAGAGCAAAGTTTCTAACTTACCTGTGACTCGACTTAACGACTTTAGAGCACGTCAATTGACCAGTGGGTATTCAACTGCGACTCGTGTGCGAACTACGTAGCACTGTAGAATGTAGGTGACAACCACTAATAATAGCGTGGGGTATTTTTACTTGTAATGTGTACTCCCAACTTACCTTGGGCTCGATTTAATGAATTAGACCGTCAATCGACTAGTGGCTATTCAACAGGGACGCGTCTGCGAACTACCTGACATTGTAGAGTGCGAGTGACAGCCGCTTATAACAGCGTGAGGTATTTTTACTTGTAATGTGTATTCTCAACTTACCTTTGACTCGATTAAATATATAAAAAGTCCATTGATCAGTTATTATTCAACTGCGTCTTGTGTGAACCATGTGGCACAGAGCAAAAGTGATCACCACTAATCGAGTGTCGAGTATTTTTACAAGTAAAATAAATTATCAACCTTACCTGTGATTCGTCTTTAGGGTTACGGACTTTACGGAAGAAGAAAATATGGCCAGAGGCATTTTAACTATGCGCCAACTACGCGGTAGTAAAGCATGTGATTGACAGCAGAAACAGTATTTATAAGTAAAATATATTCCCATACATCGCTTAACTATAACATCATATAGATTTCGCAGACTTGCTGTAAAGAGAGGACAGAGCCCATCGTTACCTGTGACTCGACTTAACGACGTAAGAGCGCGTCAATTGACCAGGCTATTCAGTGTCTATAACGTGCGAGTGACAGCCGCTAATAACAGGATGGAATATTTTCCATGTAATGTATATATTGGCGAGGCCCTGTATTCTAAGGAATGGTTTTTTTACATAAACTAGGACAGATAATAATAATTTATATTAGTTTTTTTATGTGTATAATATGTATGTTGCAAATACAATATGTCTAAACAAAAAAATATCTAATCATAATCATTACAATTACCAAATTAAATACAACATAATATTCAACAAGAAGAAAACTACAATCTGTTAGATATATTTCTCCTTTATTATTTCAAAATGTAGAAAATTAACATCAACAATCCAGTCATAATATTGTCCCATCAAAGTACACATATAAATAATTACCCTACTCATACTAAGAACTAGGCAGAACTTCTCAAACAAATAATACATTACACACGCATGCGTTAAACTTTAAAGTCTCAGTTTAAGTTATTTATGGAGTTGTTTTCGTAATAAACATAAATCCAAATTATGCGGAGATTGAAATTCATTTAAATAGTAATTAAATGAAGTTAGTTCCAGGAGGGCCGAAATTCATGGCGCGAAGTTCCAGTGCTTTCGTCTTATGAAATCGTAAGACAATTAAAACTTGCGCGGAATGGAACCAAACGAATTATGGATATACTCAAATTAAAAAAAAAGTATTACGTTTCTGAAACTTTGTAGTGTTTTCAAATGAATCAAATTTTAAGTTTATTAATATACTTGCTTCGTGCTTCCTAACAATGAAGTGACTTTAAGTCGTAGTATAAAAATATGGTTTATGACAATTTCTTACAAAAAATAATGTTTGACACGTAGAAGGATGCTGATTGTTTTCAGTAAGACGTAATTGACTTTTTTCAAGTGGAAATGATAAATATTAACCGCATATTTTTTACCAAAAATATTATCTTTAATACGTGCTCTATACTTATAAAAACTAATTTTAACTAATAATACCTGATGTTAAGGCGAAGTTCCGAATATTGATGTTGTAAGAGAATAGAAACTAGAAACGAACCACTAATAAGGAATTCCTCATGCAAAAGTACTTAGTTGTGGTTGTTGTGGATTCGGCTATCACAGGCCAACTAAAAGAGCCCTCAATTTTGCTTTTACCTTTTGCCTTTTAGTAGTCATCGTATAAAGTAACACCTCTTGAAAACTTCGTACTATAAAACACGCTCGAATTTACATCCGAAAGCGCTGTCTAATTTAACTTTTGAATAAAGTTACTTATATAATATTTTATATGAAATGCTGTTTGGATTTGATGTTCGGCTACAGATTTTCAAGTTAAAATATGCTTATTATCGAATTTGATTTAAATCTCTAATAATAAGCAGGAATATTCATTATTATGAGCTGATCGAATCAATTTCTATTATTTGAGTATGTGATAGTAAAATAATGCAAACAACTTTAAATATTTAATCACAAACACATTATTATTACATAAATCGAATAGAATGTAGTATACAAAACATACATAATGCCAATATGTGTGCGTAAATTAAGAATACTCATTAAAATTCATACATATCAATTTATTTCACATAATTGGTCCGTTAAGGGATGGTTTAAAAACATTATATTTTACAATATCCCCTTTATAGAAATATAGCTGTGGGTTGAAGCAAATTACGTATAAATTGGATAATTAAATTTTAATTTCTGCGTTGTGTCAATTTTGCGGGAATATGTTAGTTATTATCGGATTCGCGGTTGTCCAATTAATGCTACAGTAAATATTATCATTTATTTAATTTTGATACATAAAATTTGAACTAATTAATTGATAGGACAATGTTCCACTAGAATGATTTAGAAATTATTTTAGGTTTATAAACAAAATTGCGAAACAAGATTCGATAATAGTACGACAATTAATTTAACATTTTATTGCATTACAACGAAATTTTATATTCAACTAGCGTTTCGTTTTGCTTCCATAGCATAATTTTATATAGCCTATGGCCTTCCTCGATTAATGGTCTATCTAACATAAAAAGGTTTTTACAAATCGGACAAGTAGTTTCTGATATAAGCGCGTTTACAAACAAACTGCAAATATAATATTAAACTTTCAATAGAAGAAGTAGATTATCGCAAATACCTCGACAGCAGAGGTCATTAATGGTCCGTTATCAAATTATTCATCCAGTGATGTAGTGACCCTCTTGCGCGATTAGACTAAAACTAATTGATTTCACGGCGAAGGGGGTCGAACCCGCTAATAAGCCCTGAGTGCTGCACGCATCGCTCAACACTTGCGGTTTGTATCAGTCAAATTAATGGACAAAATGTGTGGGTACGAATTAATTACAACTGACGTGGGTACAATCGAAATTGTGAACAATGTAAAATAATGTGTAGAATGGGATGCGGTTTATTGTACCATGGCTATGATTGTTACGTTAAACAAAGACATGTAATTTTTTAATCATTATGAAAATCGTGAAAAAAATGTTAAGACTCGGGTAATATAAACGACAGAACATCATAGTATAACAGATACGAATAGTTTCCATTAACGAGTGGTTTTTTTATCAACCAATTGGAATCAGTTTTGTTTGTTATATTAATGTTTATTATCTAAACGCTTTAGACTGACGCCTGGTGGGATATTTGACTGTCCTTGAGTAAAACGACTCGTTTTATTTTTATAGAAACTGGGCCTAAGTCATGGCGGTGCGTCTCACTGGTGGAGGTGTTGTCATACACCTTTCTATCTGCGGACGGTAGCTATTAGGCACGCCGGTTTTTAATGTATATAAGTCCCACATCTGTCTTCTTTCGATCTTTCGAAGATTTTTCCCCGGAAATAAAACGAAATCATGTCAATTTTTAAATTCTATGTGGTCAATTTTGTGACTTCCTCATAAAATTGTGCTCAACATGAAGTGACATGACATAGCAAAATTTGATGGCGTTTGTGGCTCTAAAAGATGAAGATAATAAAATCGAAACTTACTTATTATGCTTCATGAAGATCTGCTATAATTTTTTCTAGATTTAGAATATTATAATAAATGTGTATTGCTTCAATAGAAGAGCAAATGTAAGACAAATAAAATAATTAAATATATTCCTATTCGTGCTATATAGCGAGGCGCGGCTGGATAATAAATTAAACTTTACACATTAAATTATTTTACAACTGGTATATTAAGCGAAACAATTTTTTAACCAGTTTGTTAGTATGCATACACACAATTTTTATTTTGTTTATAGTAGAAGGTATCTTCCAACAAAGAAAAATAAATAAAAGTTAAAGAAAATATTTTACATATAAAAAATAATTTTAATACTGGCTGTGCACCGTGGTTTCATCCGCGTATATTTCCCAATCCCATGGGATAGGAAATTCCCTTGATATCAAAACCATCATATCCTTTTAAAGTATACACATATTCAGTATAACCCCGTAAAGGAATTTCAGCTTAATATACTGTAGGCCTATTAAGATTTAATTGATGATATATTATGACTGATATAGATCCGGTATAGGATCTCGGTAATGTATCTATAATATTGGTAATTAATACGAGACGATTAATTAATGATTTGACAATTGTTTCGGCTTATGCTTATATAGAAATTTTGTTATGCAACCTGACGGGAAAAGTCTTATTATTTTGACAGATAATTTTACTCAAAGAAAATTTCCTTTACTTTCCACAAAAAAACTGCATAGAAACAGAAGCACTAAAATCATTTAAATTTATACTCTGCTTTTATTGCATTGATCGGTAGGGTCAATTATTCGGTAGGATGAAATCTCTGTAACAAAATTGCTGAATCAAGGAAAAGTATACTATGAAATCACCTCATTTAAACTAACTCATAGACATCCTTATATCCTATCTAAGAAAATTTTAAGAATTATTTTCGGATAAATTAGAATGCACTTTTCTTCTCTATCAAAATAAGGAATGTTTCTTTGAAGTAAAATTTTCTAACTTTAAAGTTAAAAGTACTTATCCTGTAAGTAGTAATACAAAATCCCTGTATATATGTTTTCTAAGGTACAAGCAAATAGGAACTGAAATTATATTAATTTTAGCTGACGAGAGGTGATATACTAACTCGATTTTCTTAACACGTGAACGAAATATTACCTCCATTTTAATATAGGAGCATTTTAAAGAAGTAGTATTATGGTTTTTCCATACCCTTTTGGTGGTACAGATTATTTACACCTGTATAAGACAGTCAAAGAGAAGTGCTTTCTCTCATTACACATTTGATCAAGAGATGGATCTTCAACGAGTAATTTATCAAGATAAATGAGAAAAAGATTACTCTTTAGAACTGGCCTCAATTTCTACTTTAGGCATATCCAAACTCCTTAAATAAAAGTAGGAAGATGTATAAGTTTTATTTTGTTTGTACAGACGAAGATTGAGTTTCTAAGAAACCGAACCTACTAGGAAGTGAACACTATTCATCAAGGTAGTTTAGTTTTTCATTATGTGCGAGTTTCACTGATGAATCTTAACATTACACACAAGTAGGTTATTAACCATCAGCCCTTCCTCATCCCTCTTAAATTCCAATACGAGATACACATTATGAATACAGTATTTCTTTATACATTCATGATATGAGAGATACAAAATTAACATAAAAATGTAGCTTGTACTAAAGCAGGTGCTATTTTTCGTCATTACAAGCGCGGCGCTCGCGTTCATTAAAACTTCATGGTAATAGAGCGCTGTAAACAAGTTTTAAACCAAGCGCTAAAATAAATATAAGGCTGACGGTGACTAAGCGTTTACCGGGCGACACAAACATTTGTTTTCCATAATTAAAACGCAAATAATCCTCTACGAAGATTGGTACACTGCCTGAATGTTTACAGTTTTACTGTTGGGAACTATTTCCAATGACACAGCGTTTACACACGCATGTTTATGACCCTACGTTATGTAATAGAAAAGGGGAAAGTGCAGCACTTACAAACTATTTTATAATAGTCAATGGTACAAAATTCAATTATTGCAATATCATAAACAACAGATTGCGTTAGTTTTACTTTATGAGAATTTTCAATAATTAATGACAATATTAAATAATATGCAAAGACTTTCATTCTCAAAACATTCAAGAATTATCACAAAATAGGTTTCTATGATTAATCATTGAGATGGCACCACTGTATTATACTATATGACATTGAAAATTAATTTAATGTCAACGAATACTCCTAAAATTACGTTTTATATGGTTATATGGTGTGTTTCCAAAGGCTTAAGCCCCTATTGTGTCCATTATCCATACCTTTGCTAATCATGTCCCCATCCCATATGAGGTCTATAGACCTTTGCAGCAAATTATTGTGGATTCTTATGGGTATGTAATTTACCTGATACAGGTGTAGATTGGGTTATAAATGAATTACGAATTTGTAAATGATTGCAAACGTGGGTTCATGTTCAATTATTTTCACCACCCATAAACTTCTGTTCACCGGATCAGAGTACATCTCCGTGACATCTTTGCTGCCTCAGGGGACTACCAACAGAATTAATGACGGTAAAATAGTGGATGAAAAAGATGGCGATGGTTAAGAATATATGGGACTTTTGGCGCCACTACTGCTTGGACTAAGGATTAAGGGACATGGCGTCACATGACGTAAAAATTCTTGAATCGCGATGTTGAAATCTTTTCGCTGCTAAGCAATATATACCAAGTCCAAACATCAATCCTCGGGGCCGGCCACTCCTGTGGTTCGTCGGACTGCTCGAGGATCCTCCCTTTACAATGGAGGAATAATACCATCCTCCACAGACATAATACCTTAAGTTAATGCTACTATAATCTTAAGTTCTAAAAGGAGCATCGTAACTTACCCTAACGCAAGCTAAGCTATTAGTTTTTGCTGAATTAGCGATATCCACTCGGACTACTACTAGACTATCGACTACCACCAATTAATTACGTTTCTCCTCTGAAATTCATAACCTTCAAGTTGTATTCTTGTTTACTTAAAATATGTGTTGAATCCAATTAATCCCTTGAAAAATTATGTCAATACTGGCATTCGGTAGGCAAGGGAATTTATGATTATTGAGTCGAATTTACGTAACATTTTGAATGTTAATACCTCGCTGTTTGGGTAACGTGTATACAGGGTGGGCGTGACGGAGTCACTTTTGATGAAGACATAATATTCACTAATTATTGCATATAATTAAGTAGAATTAAGTTCTTTGGTTTAGAAACACAGAAAAAACCGAAAAAAGAAAAAGTAAAAAATAGACGTTATAATTGTTAACAACTATTATAAGAAAAGCGAGAGAATTTCATTGTGCAAACGAAAATTCAGTCCTTAAATTTAAAATTTACACTAATTTGTCTCATTAATTTAAGAGCTTCCGTTGCCCCCACCCTGTATACATATAATATAATGTGTGTGTGGATTCGCTGAAAGCTGCGAGTAATCAAATTCTCGTTATTGAACTCAACATGATTTGTCTTTTGTTGCTAGTTTATGCTTGCAAAATTATTTCGGTAATGAAAGTTGATTAAATCGAGGTAGGAAAATCTTGAAATGTAGAAGCATAAATTTTAATTTAGGAGAGCCCTATGTCTGAAGAATTAATTCACAACTTTATTTAGAAACTTAAATGTTTTTCTAAAGAAAAGTAGAAGAAGTATAATATTTTTAACTAGCTAGAGGTCGTCGCTTCGTTTGCAGATTTTAGCCGATTTACTCAATCATATCAATATATTATGGGCATTGTTTCGTATGTGTTATTCTGATGTATAGGCTATACCTAGTGACCGAGTTAGGTCTAATGTATAAATGAAGACCTTTCGTTTGTTGCCACTCTCGTCTATATTGGTATTAAACTTGCCCATTTTACCCTCGTTATTTTTATAACATTCCTACTGAATTCGCTCATCTTGGAATTTAGATTTTCTTTTGTCTAAACTATTTGCCTACGAAATTTAATCAAGATCGGTAAACCAATACTAGATATCGTCGGACAAACATTTTACTTCAAACACTGGCTGGGCCAACTTGACTCTGAGACGTCGCTTCGCTCGGTCAACTATTATTTTACTCAAATTCGTTCCATGGTTTTCGTGAATGATAACAAAAATACATGTCTCCGTTCTAACAAACTTTAGCTTTTATCCTATTAGTAGGATAGCTTTTGTAGGATCGTATTCAGTAGCTGATTAATTACCTAAAAATAATGTTATGTAACCTTATAATATCTCAATAAATAAAAGCAATGTTTACCCACATCTTGAATTAATTAATGTTCAAAAGAGACAGAAATAAAGTGATATTACTCGATTCGTGGAGATTTCAGACGTAGTGTATTTTCAGCAGATGGACGTATACTTTGCGGAATGCAATGAATATTCAGTTTTCGCTTTCCTTTGTTAAACTGTAATTGGCCGTGGAACGCCTGATCGATTTCAACAAATAGTTCTATTAAAGAATTTCTTTACGTTTTGAATAATGGGTATCGCGGAAATGCGGTTGGATTTAATTTATTAAACCTTAATTTACTTATTGGAATGATACAATTACTGAATTGCGATCAAGAAATGTCAGCAAGGTAAAGAACGAGATTGTGTTTGTTTTAAACCGACTTTTTAATATCTTCTTTTTTCAATTATATCAAATGGTATTATCATACACGTTTTAAAGTCAGTAGTTGTGTATTAAAGTTAACAATGAAACATATAATACTACCAAAACAATCTGTAAAAAATAGCCAAGTTTCGATGGACTTGCTTGTTTATCTCTAAAAAGTAATGAAATCACTAGACAAAGTTGTGCTGAGGTTAAGGTTTCTTACTCTGCTTACTTCAAAATTATTTATGTTGTGTGACTTAAATTGAAAATTGTTTATATATTGAGGCTTTCTATATGTGCTGGGGTTTTTTCTTTTGAATTCAAGTAATGGGTAGTAAATAAGGTATGATAATTATAAATTAAAACGTGGAACCACAGTGGTTATATAAAGAATAAAGATAATTCAATCACGAATTGATTTCATTACTATTAACGAAGAGATGCTTTGTATGCCCTTGCGTTTGTTCAAACCATTGCTCTGATTACATACACGATCAAACTTTACTACACTGAAGTTTCATATAACAATGAGGAGCAAGTAATATTAGTATCGCGTGTATCGTGCTCGATCCATCACCACTTATCATTGGAGCTTCCCAACTTCGATTATCAAGACGTACCGATAGCACGACACCGCTAAATCACTTTATACACTTTGCTAATGGGAATTATAAACTTTGTGCTGTAATGAGACACTGGACATGGTAATATTGCGTTTTCGATTTTAATTTCCTGCCTTTTTTATTAAGACATGCTTTCATATTTAGAAATTCCTAAAGGATTTTCTTATTTGTCTACAGGTAAATTATATGTGCGTATTTGTTTATTTATTGTTTGGATAAGACTATTGTTATTAATCAAGAGATATTTATTTAGATTATATACACAAAGTTCAACACGAGGAATTATAAACATTGTTCTGTAATGAGATATAGAACATGATATTGCGCTTTCATTACTTTACCTACATACTGTTTTCTTTTTGAATAAAGAGTGTGGATGATAAATTATGATGATAAACGTATACACATACTTTAAGCTTTAGTGATTATACAAGTTTAAATGAATAGACTAAACATTATTCATTAATTTAATAAGGTATTGATGTATACTGATAGGGTACCTTTTAACGTAAAATAAGAATATGATTCGAATTAATTAAGTCGTTTGATAAATTTTATTCCTAAACTTTTACTTAGTATTATCACACACGATTCCGTATTTAGCGATAACATTATCTATAAATGTAGTCTATCAATACAGGGAGCGTACCGGCGGTTTCCCCTTTGCCGGGGTCCGGACGCGCTCCCGTTTAAGGTCTCTAACGAGCGATAAAATTTCGCCGAATTCCTTTTTAACTGCAACGGAGTTTACCTGCGGGTTGGTAAATACAAGCCCACATTTGGTCTCGGAATTGTGATTCACAATCTGAAAATAACAAGAAGAAATTTGGCCACATTTCGTTCGTGTTTGAGACGTAATCTAAGATTTCGTGATGTAATGTTAGTAATGATTTTATTGGAGTTTTTTATGGCAGATTTTGTACTTTATGTTGTAAAATTAGGAGTAAAGAAGTAAGGATATGAAAAGAGCAACTACTCGAGTTTATTTCCTTTTGGGTACAGACAATCTCACGAAACGGTGGTTAATAAAAAAATATTAATGATGTAAATGTAAATGACGTTCTAAAGGCGCTTCGATTTGAAAAATAAACCGTTGTATCTAAAGTATTAATTAAATTAAATTCAATAAAAAACAGAATTTAATACATTTTTAGATTGACATTTTTATACCTTACTAGCTTTCCGCCCGCGGCTTCGCACGCGTGGGCTACTAATTTCTGTATTTTTAGAGGAGCACAACAAAAGTTTAAAAAAATTACGATCGCAGGACCAGTGATATATACGCGTGTCTATACTCTATAGTTTTTTTAATAATTTTCTATGGAAATAGGTTTGACCAAAATCTCACAGAGCGCGCGCCTCTTTAAAA
>LQNK01000357.1:440089-456534 GCA_001586405.1 Phoebis sennae | reverse complement strand
CTACTCGAGTTTATTGCCTTGTAGGTAGAGACAATCTTCCGAATCGGTGGTTAATAAAAAATATTAATGACTAGCTTTCCGGCCGCTGCTTCGCACGCGTGGGCTACTAATTTCTGTATTTTAGAGGAGCATTTCATTAATCATCTCCTTATCCCTTCCCCTTCCTCCAAGCCGGCAAGACATCTGCGACACTCCTATGTTGCAGATGTTCATGGGCTGTGATCAGTCACTTAACATCAGGTGAACCGCACGCCCCGCTTGCCTGCTAAAAAAAAAGAGCACATCAAAAGTTTTAAAAAATTACAGTCGCAGTATCGCTGATATATGCGCATTTCTATACTTTCTTTATAATTTTCTATGGAAATAGGTTTGACCAAAATCTCACAGTGCGCGCGCCTCTTCAAAATACAGAAAGTTGTAGCATACGCGAGAAAAGCCGCAGACGGAGAGTTAGTTAATTTTTGAAGGTTTTTGGAAATGGAATGAGTGTTTTTTAGAGTCTTAATCTCTGCGTTAAGAGTATAAAAATGTCCGCAACTCAACTAAAATCTCACATAGCCACGTGGTATGACATTTACACGACTTTAGAAGTGTATATCTCAAAAAATATTGATTTTAGCAAAAAACGCCTTTAGAAACCGCTATTCAATTTTTAAAAACCTATCCAATGACATCTCATTTAATGATGTGTTCGCGAATTTATTTTTTTACCCTCCGTTTGCATGTATGGCAAGCCACCCCTAAAAATATTTTTTTCAAATAAAATGTAGCCTATAAGTTGCACCTAATATTATTCTATCAGCATGTGAAATTTTATCAAAATCTGCCCAGTGGTTATTACGTGATTGACGCACATACAAACAGATAAACAGACAAACAGACAAACAGAAAAAAAAATTCTAACCATGGTTTTGGTATCTATAGAACATACATATTGCATACCAATTAAGTATTATTTTTGAAAAATATTCAATGTACAGAAATGGTTCGGCTACTGTTTTATTATATGTATAGATGTAAATGTAAATGACGTTCTAAAAGCGCTAATCGATTTGGAAAATAAACCATTGTGTAAAAAGTATTAATTATATGAAATTCAACAACAAACATAATTTAATCCATAATAGATTGCCATTTTCATATTTTATAACCAAAAAATCAAAAAGTTTTCACGTCTAAACTGAAAATCTCTGTACTATGTACCTTTGATGTTAGAGTGAAGCATAATAGACATAAGCCGCATTTTATAATGAGACCGTGTGTTCAAGTATAAAATAATGATCCGCTGTTAACGTTAGCAAATTACGGATACCTCACGATACACATTTCTATGAAGTTCAGGAATAAAAATTGTAACACGTGCCTAGCAGAGCATGTAAAAGGAAAGTAGTGGACAAGTGTACCGTCACGGGTGAACGAATTGATGGTCCTAATGGCCTCCATTACACACATTGTGTGCTCTATCGAACACAAAGGTCACTGGGCTCGGGATCAGCATTTAAAGTATATGAAAAGGGATATTCATATTTGTGGATGTGTGGGCTTACTCGCTCCGTATTTATGACGTGTGCGTTTATTTCCCTTAGTCTAATGTTATGAATGTGAAAGTCTGGATGTTTGCGTGCTTGGATGTTTTGATGTTTGGATGTTTGTGTCAGTCAAGTAAACACTGAACGGATTTTGATGAAATTTCGTATACAGATAGACTGAACAAGGGATACGATACATTTTATTGTTCTATAGACTATGAAAGGGATTGTATAGGATATTTGGGCTTACTCGTTCCATGGCGATGTGTGCGTAGAATGTCAATTGTCGTTAATTAGTGACCTCTTTGAGGTACTAAGGTTTTATATTGTACGAAAAAAATGCATATATAAAATGTACTAGTTTCTGCCAGCCACTTCGAGCGTTTAATCTGGGGTCAATAGCTATCTTATTCCTAATCTATTTAATAGCCTATTATTATATATGTATATTCATCTAAATTAGTTCAGTAGTGATTAACAAAAACATTCAAAACACTAAACGTTCACACTTATAACAGAAATTGTATAGTACGATTTCAATCCTTTGATCGTTTGATTTTCTTGTTCAAATCACTGGACGAATACACAATACATATGACATAGAAATATGACAGAGTATAATAAAGCAAAAATAGATAGTATCCTTCCACTTTGCAGTTGCATCCTGCTCTTGATTCTATACGTGAAGTTGATTATATGCTTGTTACAGTATATTGTGGATCTGAGTGGGACTCGCCGGAGTAAGAGGTCTTGTTCTCAATAGCCTTATAGATGTATTTTATTGTTGTTGTGTATTTACAACAAATGCGCGTTGTTCAAGCATTTTTTGATATAGTTAAAGAACAAGCTAATTGTAATATTCGCTAAGAATTATAATTAAAGAATTCATGTTTATACCGACATTGTTCACACACATTGACATAAATATTTTGTGTATACTAATTTAGTATCTAGAAAATAGGAAATGTCTGAGTAAGTATTTCTTAATTTGTATCGCTCTAGTAGAATAAAATTATATAGCCTTCTTCGATTACTATTGATACACCACAAAAATATTTTACTTCCTGAGATGAAAAAAATATATGTATAATACGAATACATACTAGCTGTTGCTTGTGGCGTCGCTCTCGTAGCTGAATGTTATATAGTCTTCTTCGATTAACATTCTAACACAAAAATATTTTTTCTCCTGAGACAAGCGCGTTCAAACAAACAAACTTCAGATTTATATTGTTGAGATAGATATAGATAAATAATATAGCAAATATAAACTGAATTGGATTGATAAACCGCTACAATCTAAGTTTCATTATACATCGTAATAGACAGTCAACGAAGCTTTGTTTCCACGGAAGATAAGTTTTATCTCGAAAAGGCACGACCACAACAAACTTAGTGACTGTCTTGTGCCAGGATAAGGAAATTCGATTAAAAGAAGTGGGGAAGGTACAATAAGGGAGTGTTAGTATACGTAACGTAGATATTAAACTTTTCTAATTCCAACGTGCATGTCTTTGTATATTTACTAATATTATAGATAAAAGAGTCTTCGTTTATTTGGTTACATGTGCTTATTTTCGAAATTACCAGATGTACTAAAAATTATCTGTTTATAATGGACAGGTTCATACGGAAGACTATAGGATTACTTGCCTTACGCTACGCAAATCCAAGGGACAAATCTAGAAATTGTAAAATAAATAACCGTTGAAAAAGAACTGCTTAACAAATTAAACTTTATTACGGTATGAAACAGCGTAAATTAACAGCATTTTCTATTCAAAGAAAGAGTTTACGAGAGCAAACCTTTTTGTTGTAGTAGTGGCTTGGAAACGTTATTTACGGAATAAGAAAGCCGGTAGTCCCGGAGTGAAGGGTCCCTGCTGCAATACTTGGACCTCATTGTCTTGTACCCTCTTCAACTACCCTCCTTGTCCGTATTTGCAGGGCTGCGCATTTGACAATATCGGATTATTTCGTTGGTTAAGCGACTGATATCATTAATGTGTCAAAGGAAGGACTGATTCCAATTTCAGGTTGTAAGGAGCGTAAGAGTATTACAGGGTGGACGAAGTTTATTGTTTATGGGAATTTAACTTTTTGTTTTATGTTTTTGTTTATAATGCTAAATGTTTTATAGAATAAATGCTTGTTTAAGATTGCTTTCGATGACAATAGATGAATAGTACAATACAATTTATTTAAACAAATATGCCGAAAAATGGTGGTGAATGTGATGCTGGTGTTAAGTGACATCTACAAAGTCAAAGTGTCACAGTTTCTTTGCCGAATCGAAGGAAGAGAAGGGGATAAGTAGAGGACTAATAATAGTTTGGAGGGGAGTAGAATAAGATAGGACAGGAATGGGAGACCACTCCCATTCCTGGCGACACATGTAATCTAACCCGTCACCAATGGGTAAAAAGTATATTTACAAAAAAGTTGCAGCTGAGCCTCAAACAGTTTTTGCATTAGATAAAGTATAAATATTAGAGCAATCAGCGCTTTAAAATAGGCAGTGATTTAAAATGTATGAAGTTTATCAAGGTTTAATCAATGCAGCGCGTGGGTTTATGAGAATAAATGGGTGGGGTATATAATTAGACGATAATTTCATTATAAATATTTCTTCCTGTACCGGTACATAATTATTAATTTACAATTGATTAGGCAACTATATATCATTAAGGTGTGGAGACGACTAAAGCGGCGCGCTGCTTGTGCATAGTACCTAAGCCTTACGTCAGCACATTTCCTTTCTTTCCTTTCTCACGCTGTGAAGCGGACGCTACGCTAAAGGTTTGAAGAAAATGTATTTAAGATATGTGTAGGTACGCAAGTTTGTACACGACCTGATTGGCGCAGTAGATATGGCAATGGTCTATTGTGCCGGAGGTTGTGGCTTTGTTCCCCACGAGTAGAAAATTATTATGTGATGAATGCCATGATTTTCTAACAACTGGTTCTTAGTTTATCTATAGTATGTATGTATTTACAAAAAAAGTATGTTTATCAGATGCCACATACAGTAGCAATGCTTTGTTTGTTTAGGATTAAATGACATTGCGTTAAATGTCCCTGAATATTTATTAGTATAATATAATAATATATGGTCTATGTTAAGAGTTGAGATTATTTTATTAATTATAAAAATGAAATCTTCATGCTAAAATCTTATAATGTGGTGCTGAAATAACAATCGCCTGACCGCCAATCAGTCAAACCAAAAAATAGACAGTGATTTAAAATATTTCAAGGTTCCCCAGGATTAATTCAGCTCTCGTAAAGTGGACCGCTTCGGGAGCCAAGACTTGTCATACTCGGTCCATTCACGGCAGCTTGTTAGCGCGACTTCTGCGCTCCTACCAGATAGCATTGTGCTAAACATTTACGTGAGAGTGTGGTCTGTACTAAGTTAATGTATTTATCTTATTTGTAATGTTATTTTACTATTATATAAGTTATTTCAAGAGTTGAGATTTCAATATCATAGACAACTAGCCGCGCCTAGCGGTTTAACCCGCGTAACTGCTGATCCCGTGGCAACTGCGGGATTAAAAGTAGTCTATATGTTATTCTGAACCCTTAACAAAATTATGTATACCAAATTACATCATAATTGTTTAAATATTTCTTGTATGAAATATTCTTAAAAAAAATACATACATACGTACATACTTGTTGATAATGTAGGTTTCGAATGTTGAAAGAATTTTTAAAATCGGTCCACTAGTTTTTGAACCTATTCGTTACAACCAAACAAACAAACAAAGTTTTCCTCTTTATAAAACATTACAACGACAGCCCTTAAAATGGGCAGTTTTATAATTTAAAATGTATCAAGATATTCCAGGATTAATTCAGCCCTCGTAAAGTGGACAGTTTCGGGAGCTAGGACTTGCCCAACTCCATTCACAGCAGCTTGTTAGAGCGACTTCTACTAGATAACATTGTGCTGAACATTTACAATGTGAGAGTGTGGTTTGTAGTGAATGTATTTAAGATGTGTACAGTGATTTTAATGCTATGGTTGTATGAGCTTTGTGATGAGTTGAGGTTTTCTTTGATATGTAATTATAATTCAATCTTTAAGTATCCGCATAAATTATGTTATGTAAAAAACTTAGAGGCAAACATTTGCTTGTTTTAACCCTGAAATACGATACAATTTTTATTTATGGATCTATCTATAAATATCTCTTTGGCTTGTTCTTAGCTATGATTGAATTTATAGTTATTTTTTCGTTAACTAACAAAATTTTTCAACTTACATACAGATCAAGTTATTCTATATTGGATACAGTATAGCTCATCCAAATAAAAGATGATACGTGTCATAAAAACATTTTTCAATATAATTTTGAGTATTCATTTCAGAGATTGCTATAACTCTGTTTACGCTAATAAAAGCGAAAGTAATTCAAATACGCGATTTCGCGCGATACTAAAATGCGTAATGGCGTCTCAAAAGTTGAAAATGAACGTATATGACATCTGACATGATGATATGTGCGTGCGAGATTTCCAGTTTTATCGCCGACGCTTCCCACTTAAAGTATCTTTACGAGTGTTTTGAATGCCTTACAAATGTAATTAAGGAACAAAATAAAATGTCGATGGAAATTTTCTGTGAGCTCGTCAGCATTTTGTATGGGATAAATTGGAGGGGTATATTGTACGGGGCTACGTTGATAATTCGAAGCATTTAAAGTTCGTTTACCTTTGGAAAAAAATTCTTGATATAATATGCCAATTATGAGAGTTTCGAATTAACAAAATATTTCTTTTTAAAATATTGTAATACTTATTTATGAATAATTATCTATGAAAAATAAGCAATCCCTCCTCCTCTTTTATTGATTTGAAGCGTGTTTTGTAAGTAATTGACTGCTGTATATAACCAAAGGACGCTAACTACTAAGTGTGTAATCAGCTTAAAGTTGTATCGTTTATAATAAACTCCTAGTAGAGTGATGAAGTCGGCCGGGTATTACACAAATTAAGGCAAACGACAGTATGTTCCAGGCTTTACTTAGCGATTGCTTGTCAAGCGCTGTTTGCCAAGTACAAGCTTTTAACCTAAGTGCTGATGAGACTTAATGTTGCTGGAAACATCTTTATTGTTTACGACTTATTAAAGCGCTGATGAAAATTTGATTTCGCGAAGGCTGCGGTGAAACTTCGGAAAGTTAGCGCGCGATTTGTTTCGAGTAAGGTGTGAGTTAATTTGATTATGTACTTACACTGGGTATGTGCAGATTTTGAAGAAATTTGTTTTTGTTTTGTAATAATTCGTAGCCATTTTAAAAAACTGATTGAAATTTTACAAAATTTATGTTACATAGGAAATATAAAGCTATCTTACAAAATAAAGAAATGATTGAAACAATAAAAAAAACAAAATAGCGTCAGTTTGAAATTTTAAAAAGCTAACTAATAAAATAATAATTAAGTACTATGGTATAAATGTTGTGTTAAAAAAATCCGCTACGACGTCGCTAATATCTTGTTTTGATTATAAGGATCATCAAACTCGTAACGCTCGTAAACACAAGATATCAACAGATGTGGTGGGAAGTGGGATTAGTGCGTATATTGGCGCTGTACCCTGCTGGGAGGGTCCAGAGGCCCGTCGATATTTTCCAATTATTGACTCCGCTATATTCTGCCAAGAGATGTTTAGTGGTTATTACATCACAGATACTACAAGTGGTTCATATTTCTTTTTTATCTGTGCTTCTCCGGAACGCTTTTATGGCTGTAAATAGTTTACAGTTCTGTTTTTATATTGGCTCATCTTTTTGAATTTGTTGGATGGGAAGTTTTGATAAATGGTTATTTTAAGGAATAACTAATTAACATAATGGTTTATAATACGATACAAATTATTACAAGGCTTGCCAAACTGAATAATAAACGCTCATAACCTCGAGATATTATATCAGGATGTGGTGGGATTAGTATATATAATATTGGCGCTGTAGCCTGCTGAGAAGGTCTGAAGGCTCATCGATATTTTCCAATTATTGACTCCGCTATATTGGACGACCCGAATGGCGCGGTGGATATAGCTACGGTCTATTGAGCCGGAGGGTGTGGGTTCGATCCCTTCGGGTAGAAAATTATTGCGTGATTTTCTATTGTCTGGGTGAGAATTCCTCTCTAGTATGTATGTATTTACAAAAAATAGTATGTCTATCAGCCGTCTAGCTTAAATAAATACAAGCTTTGCTTAGTTTTGGACTGGATTGCGTGATGTTCAATGCCCCAGAATATTCATTTATTTATTACTAGCTTTCCGCCCGCGGCTTCGCACGCGTGGGCTACTAATTTCTGTATTTTTTAGAGGAGCACAACAAAAGTTTAAAAATATTTCGGTTTCGGGACCGCTCATGTATGCGCATGTTCATAGTGTTTTTTATAATTTTCTATGGAAATAGGTTTCACCAAAATCTCACAGTGCGCGCACCTCTTCCAAATACAGAAAATTGTAGCACACGCGAGCGAAGCCGCGGGCGGAGAGTTAGTTATTTTTTTGAAGGTTTTTGAGAATTTATTGAGTGTTTTTACCGTATTTATACGTTAAGAGTATAAAAAGACATGACCGCAAGTCAACCAAAACCCCACATTGTCACGTGGTATCACAATTTCACGACTTTAGAAGCATATATCTTAAAAAATATTAAATTTAGCAAAAAACGCATTTAGAAACCTTCATTTCATTTTTAAAGACCTATCCAATGACACCTCATTTAATGATGTATTCACGAATTTATTTTTTTACCCTCCGTTTACATGTATGGAGAGACACCCCTAAAAATATTTTTTTCAAATAAAATGTAGCCTATAATTTGCACCTAATATTGATCTATCATCATGTGAAATTTTATCAAAAACTGCCCAGTGGTTATTACGTGATTGACGCACATACAAACAGATAAACAGACAGACAAACAGAAAAAAAAATTTCTAACCATCGTTTTGGTATCTATAGAACATACATGTTGCATAATTACTCTTTTTGAAAAATATTCAATGTACAGAAATGGTTCGGTTACTGTTTTATTATATGTATAGATTAATATTCTGCCAAGAGATGTTTATTACGACATCACAGATACTACAATTGTTATTTATTATTCTCTATACTGATATGTGCAGTAACGCTCGAAAAAGGGAAATAGTTAACAAAATGTTGTTAGTACAATGGCGCATGTCTTTGAAAGAAAAGGTTGTTTTATCATTTATGGATTGTAAAGAAATTGTCACCAAAAGTGGAAACCCATTCTTACTTTTTATTATTCTGCTATTAATGAAATCATGTGAGAGCTTAAAAAAATTTAGTATTTTTTTTTAATTTAAATAAACATAATTTTATATATTATCTATAAGGAACATGCTCATATTTTAAACACTTTACGGAAGGAATTAATAGCACATAGTGTAAAGAATGTAAACCGAAATCATATCACGTAACAATAGCTGTTGCAGCAATTTGCTCGCTAAATGAACTCTCACATTTGTGTTAACGCAATTCGTTAGACATAGTTAGTTGCCTAATGAGCTGATGATATGCAACTTTAATTCGCATGTTATTGTTTGTTAATTTAATGTCTCCCTGTTGGATAAACGCCAGCGCGACGCGGCCTAAACTCCAACGATAGTGTCTACAAAATAGGCGTACAGTATACTTGGCAGAAATTTCCGCTCGAGCCCACCGGCTGGATCCCGCTCTATAATACGTAAATAATCGTCAAGAACACTCCATAACTTTCTAATTGCTTTTTACCTCGATGGGTCCATGCTTTTAGTCAGATTGCTTATTTTGTTAATGAACTTCGACGGCTCAAAACTTTTTACATTTAGCAATGGTATTCGAATGTTAAATACTTTTCAATTATTTTATGTTTTCATTTGCTAAACTATTTACGCGTTGTTAATAATAACGCGTACAATAGGTAAAGTGGGTTTACATTTTTAAAATTACATTCACACGAAAAGTGTGCTACGAGGTTTCAGGGTGTAATGCTGTAAAAAGCGAATTGCAATTAGATTGTTATTTCGCGTCTGCGAATGCAAGTTGGCGTAAAGTTTTATTGAAAA
This sequence comes from Phoebis sennae, assembly GCA_001586405.1. Taxonomy (NCBI): domain Eukaryota; kingdom Metazoa; phylum Arthropoda; class Insecta; order Lepidoptera; family Pieridae; genus Phoebis; species Phoebis sennae. The sequence goes on along the minus strand of LQNK01000357.1, from coordinate 446,902 downwards.
ATGTTTCGGTATGATTCAGAGTCAGGTAACATTTCGGACATGTAAAGGCGCGTTGTACAAAAGAATTTCAATTTGGTACCGAATCGCGCAACCCTTTTCAACTTTACAAAGTAATTTCCTGACGCGAAATTGATTCGTTGGCTCCGTGGTTTTTGTTTGGTGTGGCGACCGCGATTTTAATTAAAGTAGGAAAAAATGTTACCTTGTTATGCTCCTCGTTGACGACGACCACTTTTCACGAAACGGTTTGTTACTGCTCGTCCTCCGAAACGGCAGACGGATGGTCGATAAAACGAGATTAATAGGCGCACCACTACACGGCCGGCCCTAAAAACGTCGATAAATTACTTAGTAATAGTCTTGCTTAAGTAAAACCGATTTGAAGCTCTCCCCCGTAATGGTCAGCTTTCCTCCAATGCCATTAAATAGAAATAATGACCTAATAACTTGTTGATTATATTGCTGCGTAATTGCCACTTTTTGTAACCGTTGTATTCTTCTTCTATCTTATATTTCATGTTATTAAACTTCGGTGATTTTATCTATTTTAGTTTGATGATAATTATGCATTCCTTAAATTATTGAATACGTCTATTGCATTGCATTGAAATATTATTAACACAAGGTAATAATAACAAACATGTAAATGCAAAATTAAGTCAGCAAAATCTGCATTATTATAATGCACGGTGTATGGGTGTCAAATTACTATTTTAGAAAGCCTTAGGGTATGATTTAATATAACATTTCGGTGGAAACTCCGTTCGGAGTGACGTTAATATGACAAATAATTTCCTACGGAGCCTACCTTCGGTGTGCCGCGGAAATGCGTTGAATATGCTAATAATTTCCCCTGTGCTTTCCTTGCCGGTTTCATACTTGCTTCCGTCACTTAAACTTAGAAATACTTTTGAATTTCAATATTTTAACAAGGAAATTCGATCGAATTACGATATCGATTTTTTATGTCAATAATATGTTAATCTTGACGGTTAATTGCTTAGATCGCTGTAAAGATTAGTAATTAATCCTTTCAACGGCTTTTTATTAAATCCTTTTAAGCAAGAGATATTACGTATTCTAGCATTTTTCACGTACAAAACGCTTGTTATAAAACATAATAAAATTCAGGTTCATCAATATCATATCTTTATTTAATACCCATTAATGCAATGAAATCCATGCTTGAAACTCAAAAAACTACACAGAATTTTCAGTCGTAAGCTTTCGATTTTCGTAAGATTATATAAGGAGAAAAGTAAATTCCTTCAGAGCTATAACTAAAGATTAGACCGATTCCGCGCCACCTAGCGTGTGATCCATTCATGGGATCAACGTAATAAATGCCTTTCAGAACATTATGACCAATTTGGGACATTCAATGAAATCCTTCATGTTCGATTACCAAATTTTACGTTATTATCGTATTAACTTAGTGTTGTTTTAAAAAAACTTTGGTTAACATCTTAAAGCATCCTTTTAAAATTCTCAAACATTATGTATAAATTTTTATTTCAATGGTTTTATACCATTTCTACTCAATGAGCTTGAAACTGAAACCCCCGTTTAATATTTAAGAAGTGTGTAAAATGGCATTGGTATCGCCTTACGAGTTAATATTAGGCTGTTTTTTTGCTGTTTTTGAAATTTTATAAGGGAAAATCTGTATTAGTATTGAGTAGATTTTAATGTTGTCTTATCAATATAAGCAACTTTTTATTGCATTGAATACTACCATTATCCATCGAATATTTATACTCAACTGTTCTTGTTCTAATCATAATTGTATCAGTTATGTCGAACAGAACAATGGCGGTCTACTCATCAAGACAGGATGCCCAAAAAATCAAATATTCATAAGGTTTAATTCTAAGTCACCCATGTTAATATTGCTTAAAATAATTACTTTTAATACTACATTGTTATATAATATAATACAATGTATATTATCATATTATGAAATTTTATAAGTGGATGATAATTTGTTTAAATGTTTTAGTTATCTAGTCTTCTCCATTGTCTACCTCAATTATGTGCTTGCAGTATTTTAACGATAACATGTATTCTATTTTATTCTTTATCATTTGCCGTGTTAGATTCACTTTCGTTTGGTCGAGGGGCTTTCAGACAAAGGGTAATGTCTCTTGGACGGACCATCAACCGTTCTCTGCAGGCATAAAGGCCGTGTCTATAATGATTGGTAACTTGAAGCGTTTTAGACGATCGAAGCGATTATGCGAATCTGGTGCATTTACATTTTGTGGTCCTCACTATTATTTTATGGATCTTGTTTTGTATTTTTGACAGTAGTCGCATTTGATTAAATTATCTGTTAAAATGTATTTGCTTTAACTTTAATCTACACTAATATTATAAAGAAGAAAGATTTGATTTTTTGTTTGTTTCAATTAATTAGGCACCGAAGCTACTGGACCGATTTGACGAAGCCGTACAGAACAGCTGGTCATTCAATATATAGATAAGATACGCATATTCTTAAGGTGTTTAAAACATTTCGTCGTATATTTGTATTGTCAATAACAATTGGCAGTTATTTACAATACAATAATATAAGGTATTTTTACCAATCTAACTTACTCTTTACCAAAATAAGGTATTTATTTTGGGCTATCATTTGTTTCAAACGCATCATAGTTTAGTCGCATCGTGATCGTCATTCACCAATATGAATGTGGCCTTACACACGTCCTTGTGGCCATGCTTTACTCTAAGCAGGGATAGAGCGTTTATACGTTTTTAAATCCATGCAATGTTGATTTTTGTTGAGGTATCTACAGCACTCTGGCTAAGCGAGCTCGAAATTACTTCACTTTTCCAGTCATTAGAATTAAATGAAACGGGTAACTGGACTACATGGAATAGTTTTTCCATTTTGATCTCTTTTTTCTCACTTTATATATAAAACCATTACAATATTTATGTATTATGCTTGAAACTGACTAACTATAGATTATGCTTGAAACAATTTAATATTCTGAAATCATAAAGAAAAAAATATACATAAAACAAGCTATCATAATTCCACAAAAAAGTATCGGTGATAATATTAAAAGGATTTTGTTAAATAATCAAAATTAAGTTCTTCACAAAAGTATGTACCTTATCCCCAAATATTCCCACATAGAAAAGCAATAGAAAACTAACTTATCGTATCGTACGTATCTTTCCCCGCCAATAATAGTTACTCCGTTAATGGCTGGTCATCTTATAAACCAATTTTCCGGGCACATCGTCACCCTATCCGTCCATATTGTTACTTATTACATCCGTTATCTCCCCCAGTCTATTAAAGGGACGATACGATACAAAATAATGTCCCCGAGATGGTTCTGGACGACAACTTGCGTAGCTAAATTCTTAGTTTGTTTTTACTGCGAATAAAATTGCTTTTATTCTTATTATACGTATCAAAAACAAAAATTATAGTTGTGTGGGGTCGTGTACAGGTAATTTATTAGTACGAACAATGAACAATAATGAACGAAAAATGACGCTCTGTGTAGCACGCACCTATATTAGATTAAGATTTTATAATATTAAACAGTCGGCTTATAACATTTGAGTGTTTTATTGTCCCTGCCTCCTTGTACAACATCATTATACTACAGTTGCATTAAACAATAACAATTAGTAGTAACTAAATCTCTGTTTATCATTTTTAAATAGATCGTGGAACAAAGTCGATAAAGGTAATGTTTTCTAAGCGTATATTTCATTTATACATTATATTTATTACTAGCTTTCCGCCCGCGGCTTCGCACGCGTGGGTCACTAATATCTGTATTTTTAGAGGCGCACAACAAAAGTTTTAAAAAATTACGGTCGCAAGGCCGCTGATATATACGAATTTCTATAGTTTTTTTTTTAATTTTCTATGAAAATAGGTTTGACCAAAATCTCACACTGCGCGCGCGCCTTTTGAATAAAGAAAATTACAGAAAATTGTAGACCACGCGAGTGAAGCCGCGGGCGGAAAGTTTGTTATTTTTTGAAGATTTTTAATAATTTATTGAGTATTTGTAACGTCTTAATCTATACGTTAAGAGTATAAAAATGCATGTCCGCAACTCAACCAAAATCTCACATTGCCACGTGGTATGACATTTTTACGACTTTAGAAGCGTATATCTCAAAAAATATTTATTTTAGCAAAAAACACATTTAGAAACCTCCATTTCATTTTTAAAGACCTATCCAATGATACCTTATTTAATTATGTACTCGAATATTTATTTTTTTAACCCCCGTTTACATGTATGGGAAGCCACCCCTAAAAATATTTTTTTCCAAATAAAATGTAGCCTATAAGTTGCACCTAATTATGGTCTATCAACATGTGAAATTTAACCAAAATCTGCCTAGTGGTTATTGCGTGATTGACGAACATACAAACAGATAAACAGACAAACAGACAAACAGACAAACAGACAAACAGACAAACAGACAAACAGAAAAAAAAAATTCTAAACATGGATTTGGTGTCTATAGAACATACATATTGTATACCAATTACTCTTTTTAAAAAATATTCAATGTACAGAAATGGTTTGGTTACTGCTTTATTATATGTATAGATTATCTTACGCTCTCATTATCTACCTTTTACAAGCGGCTTCGCTCCCACAGTAGGATGTTGTACTACTTCAAATATTATAAATGTGAAAGTTTATCAGGATGTATGAATGTATGATCGTGCATATACATATCTGGCTTTCCTAACACAAAAATATTTTTTTTGAATCGGTCCAGTAGTTTTTGAGATTAGCGCATTCAAACAAGCAAACTCTTCAGTCCTATATTGTTAGTATATATAGCTCAGTTCATAATTTACCTAGCTATTTTAATTTGTTAAACCTAATCAAATTAATTCGGATTGAGATGATAATCATTACGTGAAAGCTTATTATCTATAATTAAGTTAATTAATATAATTCAATTGAATCGTCTCAATATAATGATCTATAACATATATTTAGAACGTATGGTACAGGGTTAACTTTTCAATGAGGAATATTGAAATAAGTTGAAAGGAGACACGAGGCTATTTTGATAAAAACTAAAACTGCATCATTAGATTTTTATAGTCAGCTACGAATCGATTTATTTGATTTTAAAACAAAAAACACGCCCTTTATTATTACACCAATTGAAGGTGTCTCCAATTAGGAACAAGTCCTGAAAATTACGCCACACGGCAAACTAACCGAAGGGCTATAACTTAGAAATTACTTGTTGAACATACCCCGCAACGCAGAATATTTTATTCTTATATAAATTCATATAAATTCGTAGTAAAAATAAAGTAAAAATTTAAAACGATAAATATAGTAAGCACATAAAGATATTAAAACTATGAACAATCACATAGAAATAAAGAAAAAGGGTAACATTTTATTATATGACAATTATGTAACGAAAGTTTAGGAAACAATTTCGTATTTGAAACATTTGTACATTTTTATTAACAGTAACAGTCGAATGGGTTAAGGCTCTCGGAATGTAGGACAAGATTCTCACAAGGTCGGAATGAAGAATTAACAATTAACAAAAGAATGAAGAATTAACAAATTTTGATTTTTAGCTTTTCATATTGTTTTTTTTAACTAAAAAATACTGTTGAAAAAATTATTATGTTACGTCAATTAGTTTATGATTTATAAGCAAAACAAATCGTAACCGCCCGACGCGGCGATTGCGGCGGTGTGACGTCATAAAACAGACAGCTCATGCGCTCGCGCTAGCGCTTCCCACACGTATTATAGTTGCTGCGAAGTAGCGCGGCCCGCGCGGCGTCTGTTTTGTGACGTCACAAGCGGTAACGTGACTGTACCGGAACTCGAAAGTTTAAAAGCTTATAAAATGAAAACTACTTGGTATTTTTGACTGCAACAAAAAACAGTGTATTTGTATAGGTACAAGCTATACTGTAACAAACTTTCAACCTATTTGGCATACCTAGTAACATTCTCCATTCTCGGTAGGGCATCAAATTACGTATTCTTATTTAGTTACGCATTGTTCTACAGTTATTACTTTTTGTCAATTTTATTGTGACATTTAAAAAGGTAATTAGAAAATTCATTAAGGTTTAATTAGATTAAGGTTATAGAATTTATAACGCTTTCAACGTGGCTATTTTCCTGTTATTACTGAATATGGTCAGGACATTCTAGATTTGTTGGTGACGAGTTAGAATTCATGTATCGCTCCATTTCTAACCGTGGGTGTGGTAAGAGGCGACATAGGGTAATTCTACATACACACAACACAACTCTTACACACTTTCGCACAATATCTTTATAATAAAAGAGTGGGAACCGATCATTGCACAATTCATATAATAACACTAAAATGTAGAGCAGAAATCCATATGTCAAAAATAATTATACTTTTTACGTTATGCATTTTAAATTGAATCTAGGCGTATTTATTTGGAATCAGTAACCCTATACAATATTGTTCATAGCAACTTTGACTGCACTGAACTTGTTAATAAAGTATTGTTTGTAGTTCCTCGTTCGTGTAGTCCCCGCGACGTATCCCATAAGCCTCGTTTTGCATTAAATTTCTGTCGCACAAATCTTGGCAAACGCGCGCCTATTCGTCGTATGTTTGAGTCATATAATAAGCTTTTTCAAAATATTGATATATTCTTTCTAGGTTTAGGTAGATATAAGTATTTAATATTTATAACTCTAAATGACCTGCAGGTGTCAAATGCTTATGTAACATTATAAAGTTTACGTTTGTGTTTTTTTTTTTTGTTTTGTTTTAATTTTTGTTTTTGTTACA
>LQNK01000357.1:423522-437436 GCA_001586405.1 Phoebis sennae | reverse complement strand
CTCATTTTGGTAAATAATAAAGCTTCATTATTCGATTTTTTAAAATAATCAGCCACGAATCGATTTCTTTGATTTTGAATATTTAAAACACGCCCTATATTACATCAATTGATGATGTCTCCAAGTAGGAACCAATCCTAGAAAATTATTACATACGGCAAACTCACGGAAGCTATAAAATAAAAATTACTTGTTGAACATACTCCCGTAACGCAGGACATTTTGTTCTTATATCAATTCACGATCAAAGTTTGTATGCAGTAAAAGAAACAAGGAAAAAAAATAATTATAACTTTCACGTACAATCATAAAGATCGAAATAAAGAAAAAGGGTGCCAACTTTATTTGACAATTATGTGACAAAAGTTCAAGAAACAATTTCGTAATTTAAAACATTTGTAAATTTTTATTAACAGTAACAGTCGAATGGGTCTCGGAATGTAGGACAAGATTCTCACAAGGTCAGAATTCTCGGCAGGGCATCAAATTACGTACTCTTATTTAAATACGCATTGTTATATTATAGTTATTGCTGTGTCAATTTTCGTGATATTTAAAAAGGTAATTAGAAAACTCATTAAGTTTTAATTAGATTAAGGTTATAGAATTTATAACGCTTTCAACGTGGCTAATTTCCTGTTATTACTGAATATGGTCAGGACATTCTAGATTTGTCGGTGACGAGTTAGAATTCATGTATCGCCACTCCATTTCTAACCTATGTTAATAAATGGGTGTGGCTTACCACACCCCCTCTTAAGGCGACATAGGGTAATTCTACATACACACAACACAACACTTATACACTTACGCACAATATCTTTATAATAAAAGAGTGGGAGCCGATCATTGCACTACTAATTACAACAGTAAAATGTAGAGCAGAAATCCATATGTCAAAAATAATTATACTTTTTACCGTATGCATTTTAAATCTGCTTTTTACTAACCTTTAATTGCTTCTTAAGGTGATTGATTTTATCCCTTCAAATAGTTTTATCCAGTGTCAGACGACTCAATGTACACGCAAACGTACATACCGATTTAGAAACAATTTCAATAGCTTTGGTATATGTGAGGTATAAGTGAGCGAACCAGCCTTAGCAAGCTTCACATCAAACAAGTGTTGTAGCGATCCGCTTTGCAGTTTATCTGACTGCAAGTGAATGGAAGTGGTTTTGTGTTGAACTTTTTGTGAACGTAATCGAAGTACGACTTTTCTAATTCATTCACATTGGATTCTATGATAGGTAGGTTTTTAATCACAAATACGTCATTGTTATACGTTTTGGCTATTACATTTTAATAGCTATTGCATTTTGAACGCAAACTTTAATTTTTAAGTATCGAATGGAACAAAATATTTATTTTTATGACAGACATATTAATGTACCAATGCACGTTTCAATCTCCAAGGAATTTCAAATGCCGATACTTTAAGTGACTGAGGCAGCCTTAGCAAGGTTCAAATCAAACAAGTGTTGTGGCGATCCGCTTTGCAGTTTATCTGACTGCAAGTGAATGAAAAGTAATCGAAATTCGACTTTTCTAATTCGTTCAGAATGGATTGGATGATTGCTTGAGTTTGGATCGCAAAATGAACTAGGATATTAGACGCGTCTTTTCGTAGTGATGCGTACGTTAGTTTATAATTGCAACGCGGACAATATTCTTTTTGTTTTACCTAATTTCCCAGGTAAGCATCGGAACTAGCAGCCTTGTACTATGCAAGTGAGTTTCAATAGTTCATTATTACACCTATTTTATAAATCGACGTGCTTCATAATTAAATGTCTAATTTGTGGAACACTCCAATTAAGAAATGAATATAATTATTATAATCGTCCCAAGATTAATAAAAACATGCAAAAAGCTTTCTTTTTGTTTCCCCTATCACGTATAATATATCATAATAAGCGGTATTATTGGCCTAAACACGGAATCCGCTCGTAACACCTCCTGTGGGGCCGGCCTAGTCAAAGGACTAAAAATGACTTTTGATTTATGTGTCTATTTGTGATACAACACATATTATGTGTGTTACAGTTAACTTATTATTGCTATTTATTTATATGTAAAGACAAAAATAGGTTGTATTTTTAACCTATTAAATGGTTATTTTTACGTCGCAAACTATTATTTTCCTTTTCTCAACTGTCGAAGGCGAGAACATTGAATACATTAATAAAATATACAAAAGGTTTTCAGTAATATCGCAAACATAAAAAATAATAATAACGGAGGATTTAGGTCTAATAGTAAGGAAAGTTTTGGACATGAATGTGTATGGATCGTAGTGTGGACGGATTGCAAGAAGAAGAATATGAGTATGAAAGGTGAGACTAAGCAGAAGCTGATAGAGAAATATTAAAGAGAAAAACATACGTTCCATCAAGCGGGAAGAGACAGACAATATAAAAACAAACTATATACCATCCATTTGTGTGAACTTTTTTGTAAAGAAACATGTATTTACATTATTTATGGTTCAAACTATACTATACAGTAAGCTTTATAAATATTCACATCGCTTTAAAATAAAACGCGAACCTGTTAAACGTTTTAGTGAATTAGCGAGAAATAAACAAATTATCGTCGAGGGTTGTAGTAGTAACGTGATTTCCATGCGTCGAGCGTAGAGATTAAATGGTCCTGAAACGCTTGTTAAATATTCAGAGTGGGGTTAACAGATATTGAGGGAAAATGCTTGATAATGTTCAAAGGAGTCTGTTTATTGTTACCGACGTATTTATCTTTGGATCGTCTAATAAACAGTGTTCGTCGTTGAATTAACACTTGGAGGTAAATGTTGGTGTAGGTTAAAATAATATTTATTTATATTTAGTGCATAATTTGTGTCATTTTTAGAATTTACTTTATTTAAAATCGAGATAATGAACAATAAATAGCTATATAATTTATTTATATTTTTATGCTTATTTTACTATACGTATTCCTTATACGTATAGTTTGATTATATTCATTAGTATTTATAATTTTAGAAATAATTTTGATAATAGTATCTATTTATATCGAGAACTATATTATTTTGTTTGGATTAATATTGGACTAATTCTATATTAGATTTGTAAAAAAATAAATTGATTGTCTTTTGTGATTAGAATTATTTTTATCCGTATGTAGGACGTATGAATACCGATTCTAATATATACAGTACTGAAGTCATGAAACTCGAATAGCTGAAGTTTGCTTTGAACATACGATTCTGGAAATTGTCACATGCACGTGTTTACAGACTGAGTCGCAGTTTACCTGCACTCGGCTGTATCGGCCAAGTGCGCCACAATGGAAGCCCAGCAGAGCTTTTGTCTGAGCCCTACTCGACCTTCGCAAGTTGACTAGTTAACAAAGCGTTTTCTTACGTGATTAATTAGATTTTAACTGTTGTTTTTAAATGACAATGAATTTATGTAATGTTTTGTAATATGTAAATAGAAAATAGTGTCGATGGACCATTGACAAAATTCAAATCATTTGAGCCTTTAATATATTACAGTATTGGATTCATGATACACAAATAGCTGTTTACTTTCAAAATAAATTACTTAATATTTTCATGTTGTGTTTTATTTGTGTATGAAAAATTGTTACGATATAAAACCCAAGACACATCCATATGAAAGGAGTCTCTAATCTTATAGCGGGTTCGAGTAATAAAGCACGAATAGCTAAAGCTTACTTTCACTATGTGCACAAGTCTGGCAATTGTCACTTGCACGTGTTTACTGACTGAGTCGTAGTTTACCTGCACTCGGCTGTATCGGCCAAGTACAATGGAATCGTAGCCGAGCCTTTGTCAGAGCCCTTCTCGACCTAGACATGTTGGCTAAGTGTAACCTAGCCCTTTAATCAAAGGAGCTTTAAGAACTATAAATCAAATAAAGGAATACGAAAATAGCAACATTATAATTGAATTAATAATTTTTTATCTTTTTTGTTTTCCCCCTTGTGGCGATGGATTAGAATACACGTGTCGCCATTCCATTTCTACCAATTGGTTCGAATTCTGCTACATAACATCTTCAGTTATAAAAGAGTAAGAGCCGAGCATTACACGATTGGGCCAAGCTCGCACCGGTCTAATTACCACAAGCTAACAGAAGATCAGCGTGATGCAGTATTGCACTGTGTTTCGTAAGGCCTGTATTCGCATCCCATTCCTCCTCCATACTGTTCTACTCCTCCTCCAATTTTCCATCATAAATCAGGCAAGACATCTGCGATGATTGATGTTATAGATGTTCAGGGGCTGCGGTCAGTTACTTAATATCAGGTGAACCGCATGCTATAACATAAGAAAAAGAAAATACGAATATACACACCTCATTATAACTGAATTAATCATAAACGTGGAACATAATAAAATGATTAACTAAGCATGAATAACTCTATTTTTCCCATTTTCAAACAACATTATTTCGTTATCATATTCTGCAGCAGAAATGGTGTAACGTTTATTTAACACATGTTCTTTCTTAATGAAAATGTTTCATTAAATGATTAAAATAACGCGCTTCCTTTATGAGCGCACTCAGGAACGACTGGGAAGGTTATAATAATTTAATTAACATTACACAGATTAAATCCAGTATCTCAGGGTTGAACAAATGGCGTCACAGTTTCTCTTTTATCATTTCATTGACACTTTCAATAATATTGACAATAGAATATTTAACGACGTAGCCAAAATTACCGTTGTAGACAGTATTTCGATTGAATTATTCATCGTTTTGTATATAATTAGCCCAAGTATCGTCTAAAGTAGACAATTTGAGTTCGACAGTCTATTTGTTTGAGTCTTGTCAATATTTGAGACTCGCGGTGAACGGTTGCGGCTTACAATTCGTATAAATCGTGGATTTTTCCAATTTATTCTTGAGATTGGATATCGAAAATTTTATTTTTGTAGCAAAAGTTTACTCGTGGATTTTTTATTTTACAAGCGATGGATAAATTAGTTGATAAATTTTGTTTTTAAGGACCAAATCATAAAGTTTATATTGATAATATTCCATGAATGAAGGAAATACTCAGGATGTAATGTTTCGAGGTAAATTTAAAACTATTAAAGTGCAATAGGTTTGACTCGTAAATGCTTAGATGTAGATATAAAGCGTTATTGAAATGCAGTCTAGACAGCTTCAAATTTATTACTTGTAATAACGTTATCGAGAGCGATGAGTACACGTAATCTTCTTTAAGCCACCGATAGAGTTATTCGAAGGGTGCTGATGTCCCCGTCCGGTAGCAAGGACCTGGATTAAAATCTAATGCTTAAAAATGTTGAGTTTTCGTTTTGTTAATATTAGATTTATAAAACTTAAAATTAAACTTTTGCAAAAAGAACTAGAAGAGTAATTGGTTTTGCGCATTAGCTTCCGATTTAATTTCATATAATATGTATAATGCCTAAAATAGTAAAGGAATAGTCGTGTATTTATAACTAACTCCTACAATTTTCACGTTTAATTTAGCCCCCGTTGCTGAAATTAGGCCGGGACGTCATTATATTAATTCTTTTCAACTATAATAGTAGTCTAATTACCGCCTCATTTTCATGTTATTTTTGGGGTGATTAAAATATACTCGTATGGTTCAAAAATAAAACATAGGATGTTTTGTAAAAACTTTTATTTATTACCGAATATAAAATTACCATCAGATAGTTAGGACCGCATGAAATTTTGACAGCTACAACAAATATGGTTCGACGTAATTCAGGACAGTTAAACTCTAAATAGAATCAACACAAATAAAAACATTTAGGCATTTATCTTATAAAATGGCACTACCTAATTTAGGTAAATATTTACATTCCACAAAGAAACAACAAAAGCTCCCAACACTACATCTTTACATTTTATACACTTACATTTACTCGTATTTACACACACAACCGATTTATTTAAACAAATAGAAAATTCTACAAGCCATTAATAGCTACTATTTATTTATGGAAACCTTAATTAATCGAGAGGTTACATTGAAATATTTACAAAATGTACAGTTTTTACAAATGTATTGAATAATGCAAAAATATTTTAAAAATAATAGGCTTGAAATGAAATTAATTTACAAAAATTTATACGCAAACAACAATTAAAAGTTACTCGGTATTAGTAATAGTGTACTTAAATAAATTTAAAGATTTGACAATCTCATCCTTTTTCTTTTATGATATAGACATACTTGAGCAATCATTAAAATATTTTCTGGAAGAAATCGCTTTTTCTATTTCAAACAAAGTCAGTTTGATATGTTGAATAAAGTGTAAAGTATAATTGTTCCTGTTCAAATATAAAGTATAATAAATAACTTAATTATTTACTTTGTAATTTTTTTTTTGTAAATTTACATTTAAAAAGGTTAACAAAAATTAGTTTCTTGATTTAACTTACATTTATATCTTATATTTCTAAATTCTTCTATAGGAAAATTTGTATTGTCTAAGAGACTCATCAATAAATAATTTTGGCCGAAATTCTTAATGGCAGTTATTGTTACTAACTTTACACTAATTTTTATGTAACACGCTCAGTTGCTGGAAATTCAAACCTTTCATTATTAACGAAGATTTCATATTTCAAAATAATTCAATATGTTATTCACATTCTATGAACAGCAATTTACGATAAAAGAGATAAAAGAGAATAATCAAATGTCGAAATAATTTATTATTTTATTCCTATATTTTAAATAAACAATATAACTCAGACGTCCAAATCATTTATAAAACAGAATAATATTGATGTTACTTACTAACTCGAATTTAAGTTTTGATAGTAAAAGTTTCAAGGATTCAATAAATCAATCAAACTAAAATTTATTTTATTACTCAGTAGAGTCATAAAATATAGACAATTTATTAAAGTTGTTTGAAGTTAGACGCTAGGAAAAGAAGTTAGGCCAAAAGTTTAAGCACTTATTCTATGTTTTTAGACACAGCTTTCGGGGCCCGGTAAGTTTTCCGCTAAGACGTGTTCTCTTCTCCTGACGTTGGTCTTTCCCTTTCTGTGGAGAGTGGAAGTAGCGAGGCTGCCGGAACTTAAGGTCGGCCCACTTAAGGCTAAAGTTTGACTTCCAAATGGTGAACCAACATTGCCGTTCGGACACACGAAGTTGGGGCTTCCTAATGTTGGACTTAAGTTCGCTCTGAAGTTGTTGGCTAATAAAGGTTGGGATAAATTTTGATTTATTACGTCTTCTTGTCTACTTATGGGTGTTAAGTCGCTTCCGGGAGTGAGCTATAAAGGAATAATTAATATAGTTTGAACTTTTGACATTTAATATCTATAAATTAAAAAAAATATTTTAAGATCTTACCTGTTGTGGTCGTCCAGCTGAGTCTAAAAGCGCCAAATCCTCAGCAGAGAATACGGCTCCAGTTTTTGTCCAGTCACCTGAAAGATTTATTTTATAAGAATATTTGCCATATTTTACATATATTCTAAGTGTTTGTGTATAAACGTTCGTATATACCTTTGATTTCCCGTATCGTAGACCACTCTTCGGATTCCGCGTTCGTCTGAATCACGTTCTGACTCTCGCCATCTGATTCAAAGTAAAGAAAACCTGTATTTTCAGTTTCTTTGTAACGTCAGCTAAATGAGCGCGATAATGCAGGAGGCGATCAAAAAGGAGGAACGGGACGGTAATATAAACTGGGGCTCGCTATTTTGCCTCTCCTTGCTTGTTTTTCACCGTTCTCATTTTATTTTTTCGAATAAAGAACCCGTTTTCAACGGACGAAAACAAGTCTCTCAAATTTTTGTTTAATAAATTCACTGACGAAATTTTATTAGTAAATTTAATGGACTGCTGCGAGAATGTTGTGGAGAACGTTGCGGTTAAAATACTTTTAGCAACGATTCTAGGCATACTCTAAAAACAAATTTGAAATTTCCATTAAGCCAGTCTAAGTATGGACTCGAGATTATAAAATAACCGAGCTATCTATAATTTTGCGAATATTTGTACCTTTTTAGTTGTAGGCACAAAATACATAATAATTTATTTTTAATTTATAACATTATAATAAAATATTATGTAAAATTTCATTGTTTACGTACATATTTCTTCATTAATGTCTGTCGTCGTTACCGAACCACACGTAACAAATCCAATAGGTATATGAAAAATGATGCAGACGTACTTGGATCAATATAATTTACAAGTGACATGGGCAATTTGAAATTCATGTAATATAGCGAAGACTAATCATATTGAAAAGCAAATGTTGTAATCACTGAGTTCCCTGAGGAAATATAATTTTAAAAATAAAACATTAACTTAAATTGATTGTTCCTCTAATTTGTAACAAATTATAAATTAACAAAAAAAGAGAAACAAAAGGAGACGCCTCAGCGTATTATATATACCTGGTGCGTTTAAAATATCAGGCTGCGGTTCAGGCGTCTTAGAGTCCGGCGAGGGTTTGATGGTGTAGGCGACGACGTATCTCCTGCCGCCGTCGCTCAGCTCCAGCATATCCCCCGGGGGGTGCTTATGCGGCGGGTGCGCCCTCCGCCTTCGGGCCAGCAGCGCGGCCAGAGCGACGCCGCCGGCCGCGAGCATGGCTCCCAGAGCGGCGGCCACTAGGATACCCAGAGTTGCTCCACCCATACTGCTTTTGCCGTCTGTTAAAAGATACCCGTGTTGTATTTTTGTACTTGCTCGAGTGTAATAAATGTGCTTGTTCTATATACTATTTTGACGTTTGTTAAAAGATACGTTACTTCTATATTTTGTGTGAATTCAAAGGTATTTAATAAAAACAAATTGGTGATTATCGGAATAACTAAATTAATTTTTTTTCGTAATTTAATTCCCAAGACTGATTTTTTTATGGACGTAGACAATCAACTATAATAATCTTGTGAAAATAATTGTTGCATGACTTTTGGAAGGATTGAAGTAGTCTAGAGTAAAGTCGAAAAAATATACACTTCACTCGAATCTTTGTTACCGAAGCAGTTTCCGATTTTTTGTAAACGTTTGCAACGCAACGGTCAAAATAGAGCGGCATTTCTATTCGAATTTTTCAGGTTAATAAAAAATGTAACTGTTGTTTAAGAGTCGACAACAGGGCTCAGGCTTTTGTTGGCTTAGGAATATGTTACTGTGCTAAAATGTCCCTATTCGTACGTTATTTATAAGTGTTTTTAAAATGATTTAGGAATAGAACTATTTGTGAATGGTAGTCTTGTATATACAAAAGTTAAAGCTTCAATGAAATTTTGGTAATTTTCGCAAATTAAAAACAATAAAAATCAAAATAATAATTTTCAAAATCGAGATGTAATTTAGCTTAATAATTTCGTTCTATGACTGACAATCAATCCGTGTCATAATTTTACATACTTTTATATTAGGTACTGCTACTTTTAACATTTAACAAGTCCAATGACAACGCTAGAAAATAGTGACACACAAAAGCAATGTTATTGAGTGCAATAGAGCACTTAATCCAATTTTAGGTTATATTTACAACTGCGACACTAGTGTTTTGAATAACAATCGCAACAACATTCCGGCGCGAGTACAACAACCGACCACTTAATGAATAACTGACAATTAATTTGTTACGACCACAAAACCTCGCAATATTTTTAGCTGAAAAGCTTTGAGCTTTGCAATTCCGTGATCGCTTGTTAACAATTTTGCATTAATTATTGTTTATTACCTTGTAACAACTATGGCGGGACATTAAATAGTGCAAGTTCATAATTGAGGTAAAGTCGCTGATAATTTAGTTGATTTTCTATGAGTTTCGTCAATATTGTGATGCATATAAAGTTTAATATGCGGCGATGTTGTTCAGAAGGCAACGTTCATAATTATAACTGTTCACAAAGAAAAATACTCTAAAGAACTCTGAAACTATACTAAACTTGAAGCACTAACTGACATGTTGTCGTTATCAGTTTAATGAAAGGAGGAAGGGAAAGAACAAAATTTAATCATCTCTCAAAGTTAACCATCAGTTGAATGTTTAGTATCTTTTTTTGGATGTGCTTAAGTTTGATAAAACTATTTCTGTTAATGAAAAGTTCTGCTTATTCTACTTCCTATCAATGTGAAATATTTCCTATAAATGTGAAAGTTTGGCAAATTCTGTGGCAATCACGCCACAACTACTAAACGAATTTTGATGAAATTTCGTATACAGGTAGGACATTAACTGATTTTTATTGATATATAGGCACCGAATTTTAATTTACGAGTGAAGCCGCGGGCAGCAGCGATGCGAACATTTGTGTGACGAATGTACGTATAAAACTTAACAATAATATGGCTTAACAAAAAATAATAATAACAAAAAATATTTATTTTACTTAAAATTACATTCTTCACATTACATTCTTTCTTTACATTCAAGATAAAACTATAGTAGTACTATCACTTTTTTAGGAATTTCAACGGCATAAAAGGCACTAAAAGAATATAATACACTTACCAGTTCTTCTAGCAGCGTCATTGAAGGCGATGTTCTCTAGGAGCGTCTTTTCCGACTCGCCCTTGAGGTTCCTGGCATAAATGAGCAGGTTGAACGTGGCGCCCTCTGCGTCGCCCGGTGACAGCTGAGCGAGATCTAATTTGAACGTCACTAGACCATCTGAAATTTAATTATAATGTACATAATGTAGTGATGGGATATGCTAAAGGATTTTGAGACGACATATTTAATTGTTTGTGATTTTTAACGACTGTTTTCAATATTCAATATAAGGCTATCCGTTGACAGCGTATTGAAATCAAAGTAAGTGCAAATAGATAGATTTGCCTGACTTTAGTAAGCAAAACAAGTGATAGACAGAATATTGAAAACGGCTGTTAATCTGAGATTACAATATATCCATAATCTTTGATACATTATTGAGAACGGCCGTAAGTAAATAAATTATACGGTTATTCGTGAAAAATTAACAAAAAAACAAATAATATTCTATTAGATTTTTCTCTAGAATAATAATATGATAATTCAAGTATAGTCGTCGGGTCGTTATAATTGTATAGACTGTGATTGTACATCAAATATACAGTCTGGTTTGCTGGAAGAAATAAATGCATAATATATGTGCAGGATAGCGGATGGAGAGTTAGTCCTGTGGATACCACTCGACCTAAATCCTACCTCTACTAGATTTTGCACAATATTTTATAGCGCAGTCTTTCTACAGTCTTTTTAATAGCGGCGTTTTAAATAATTTTAAAATATATACATGGACTTTTTGCCTGATATATTTTTTATATAAAAAAAAAATTTTTATGAAGAATAAATGAATGATTATAAACTATTTCTCGAGATAAAGACTAGGCAAATAAATTAGGACATTTCCAAATATAGACAAAAAACATAAAGTTGAAAGTAAAATGCTGAAACAAAATAACGGAATAGTTAATAAATAACTGCATCTAAAACGTATGTTGTATAAAATTTCATTATAAATAACGCGGTGTTAAATGGCACTCGTTAAAGTGTTTGACACGTTTTTCACTTTAAACGTAAATTCAATATTTATTATATTTGTGGTCAATGATCCATCAAAGTTTTCCTTTGATTCGAGCAAAATTAAATATTAATGGGGATATTGGAAACTTATTTAATACGGGTTTCCTGTAATCTTACTAATGAGGAGAATATTGCTATAATAATTTAATTATATAAAAAACAACTGAATAGGCTTGGATGAAATGTGTTTCAAAGATATTGCTTATCATTTTAACTTATATTTCTTAATATAGGGAATATTTTTTATCCTGGTAAAACTTGTGTTTTAACTAACCAAACCCAAAGTGGTAGATGCTAAAAATACAAGGCACATAACGAAAGATGTACATGAACAAAATTCTCAGAATTGAAGGCAAGACATCATTAATTAGGACACGTTGAAACAGACCCCCGGAGAGCGCGCGTCGGCTGCATACAGATGCAACGACGTGATGTCGCCGCCCGCGCCCCCGTGTGCAACGATGAAGAAAAGCGTACGGAGACAGATATTTAACGAGATTAGAAGATAATTATTTTATGGACTTCTAAACAACAGTGTAATCGTTAATGAAAAATGATTCAATATGATATTACCATTAACAACGAATTTACATCGAATTATTGTTTAATGAATGAGTAATTATTTTTCCTACAATCAAGAGTGTAATGTTAATTATTTTTGAAATAATTAAGACATAGTATTTTATTATTAAAATTGGTGCTGGGAAAGCGCGCCCTACTGAATACAAAAGCAACGATGATCTTTCTATCAACGACGAACAGAACCGAACATCCCTAATAGATATTCGATGAAATAAAGGGCTTTTTAAAACTATATACTTTAATAAAATATTTAATGAACTTGAATAATGCGTAATTATTCGATATGCATATACGAACATTAAGAAAAAGTTTACTTAATAAACCAATACAAGGTTCGACGTGATGATCTTTCAACGGAGAACAGAACCGCACGTCTTTAATGGATATTCGATGAGATAAGGGGAGAACTTCAATAATCATTTTTATGGACTTAAAAGTAATAACAGTAAATTATTTCTTTATGTCCATGCTATAATTAAGATATAATTTTGGCAGCTGTTTATTGCTCAATTTGATACCGGTAATTTGATTTTTATTAAGAAAGAATGGATGATGAGAAAGTAAAAAATATTGTAACATCTACTATATAGACTTTATTTGAGTTGAGTCGTTTCAAAATGCACGAACAATGACCCAATTATAAATTTATTACTTATTTTTTAATTACGAGACTGTAATATCCAAAACAAATATTTTCGAAGGTGGCCCAATCTTTTTTGTAGAAGTCAAATTTGTCCCACTATTTACTTTTGCTCCTGACTATTATAAATTACTATGAAATTTTATATCGAAACCCCAATTCATACAAAAATCATTCAACAACTCAATTAGTAGTTTCTCAATAAAATCGTATTAATTTAATTTTATCATTAATATTTCAGGCCGGACTATCAGTCCTTGAACACGATTCCATCGAGACTCTCCAGCCGACAATATTGTAAAGGCTTCCCAGAAAGTTGAAACGTAAGAGAATAAGTTTTATTTTTGTATCAGTAATGCCTTCACTAGTGGAATAGCTGGAATTCTGTTAGTTGTAACTCAGTTTTATTACGAATCGAGTTTCACTTCAGGGAAATGAGCAAAACAAGAGATGATATCTGTTCTATTTAATAAATATGTAAATTTGCTCTCAAGTTCATTTGTTTTAACAACTAAAGATATTGTTATATTTAAGTGTTGAAATAATGATTAAAACATTATATGATTTGTTACTTTTATTTTAAAGGATGATGAGGAACTGTTTTAGAGTTTATTTCATTTAAATTATCAAGTTCTTACTTGAAGCTAAAATCGCATTCAAGTATGCTTTGTAAAAGGCGAAGTTAATAAATAAAAAACATACAGCTTATAAAAGTGAGCTCCTCATTTGTCCGTACGACATCCATGTAACATTGGCTCGTAATGTGAGCTCATATAAACAACATGTCGTTATTCGCGTAGAGTAATCAAGAATTTCTTGTAAGAGTTGGACATCCGCTCACCACTTCATGTTTTATCGGTCGACAAATGAATGGCGGAGTTAATAAAACAAAGTATAAATAAATATTCTCAGACATTTGAGATGGCTTTCTTCACCAGCTCTTAGAAAACTGATAAAAATATTAAATTGTAATTTTGCTGTACTAAATATACACCACATATATTTATTAGGAACAATTATCAAATCGTGACGATCGAATTTACACTTTATTTGTAGTCATTTTTGTATACAGAACTAGGTATAATCCTATATTGTATATATCATACCCACGGAATAGAAAAAACAAGTGGAAGTGCCCTGCTGCTCTAGCCTGCGACTC
>LQNK01000357.1:397220-411162 GCA_001586405.1 Phoebis sennae | reverse complement strand
GACCGGTAGTGAATTCCACAGCTGAGTGGCAGTAATCGTGAACGAGGACTTATAAAAATTACTGCTATGTTCCGGCGTGTAAAGTAGAAGGTTCTCAGAGGAGCGCAGATCCAGCTCATGTGAGCAACCCAGAAAAACAAAGCGCTCTTTTAGGTACTGTGGCGATTTAGGGTTAAACAGTATTGTGTAAAGTAGTGAAAGGATGTGAGCATCCCGGCGCAAGCGGATTGGCAGCCAGTTGAGCTTTGATCTGAATGCCGATACATGGCCGTATTTACGCAGCCCATAAATAAACCGTATGGCCATATTTTGAAGTCGCTCAAGCTTGTTCAGTTGCTGTTCCGTAAGGTCGTGATAGCACGTATCAGCGTAATCTAAAATGGACAGAAGCAAGGACTGCGCTAGCATGGTCTTGGTGGGAACGGGAAGAAAGTTATTAAGACGACGTAAGCATCCAGCGGCTGCGAAAAATTTCTTGCTGACGAATTTCAGCTGTTCGTTCCAAGTCAGGGTTTGATCAATATGAACCCCTAATGTTGGGAGACGATAAATTTTGAATAAAGCTTTACTAGATAGTGTTCGTGGTGGCTTCTTCATGGTTCTGTAGTGATGATTTTTCTTACTTTTTTACAGAAAAAATAGAATTTATTACGTTTTTGCGAATTTTTCGAATTTCTTACTGTCAATTAGTGAAAAAGCACATTCCTTCTAATAAAAAAATGCACAACTTCGTGATAAATACTTTCCGATATAATACTAACGAAATTTGACAGTTTCGATGAGGGTTGATAAAAACTTGCCTTACTTATCCATTAAGGAGATAGAACACCGAGAGACACTGCTAAATTAATTTATGATTTAGGACAAAGTTTTGACAATTTAATCGATCTTGAACTACATATAAGAACGTCAAAGTTAATGGCATTCAAGATTCTCTTAAAACGATTAAAGCTCAAAGGCAGTGTCTCCCCTTTTTGAAGAAGTTCGACTTAGGTTGAAATTCTATTACATTAAATTATTTAGGATAAATTCGCTCGGGTTTTCTTGGAATTGTTTGTAATAAAGGCTGATGTAGGAATTATTTTCCCAATAGCTGGATTATAACAGAGCCTTCATGGAACCTTGTAATTAGATCTCACCTGCTATTTTGCTGACAAATGCCTAGTATAAGTTGATTAAGCATCAAAAGGTTCTCTTAGTGCCGTTTTGTAAGTTTAATTTTATATGGTTTCATTTACTTTTCTTAATTTTTTTTGCTTTGATTATGTTTGGTTTGGTATTCGTAAGTTCTTAGCATTGTTAATTAATTTCATTAATTTCAAACTTTATACGAGTAATTCATAGCTATGATATTAGAAAATGAAGTTTCTCAATAATATCTTAATATCTTAGGTTCTAATAGTTCCACTTAGCGTCAGCACTAACTATCAATATTGGAGTGAAATCAAATAGCCAATCACGTGATAGAATTAGTGGAAGTAACATTAGGGATGGCAATCATAGCTCGTCCCAGATTGCATCGAAGCGTTCCCTGTTCAGGTGAACGGTTATCTGCGGGAAACGGGCGCTGACACTTTATTGGCCATTAAAGACCTATAACGACGTCGCCCCGCACCGCGAGAAACGTCCTACAAATAAACATTTACGATTCCTCCATTTAAATTGTTGCCAAAACGATTCGCGCCGAGCGGCGAAATTCTCCTTGCTCTAAATGCGATACGGTTCGCCAAGCAGAAGTAAATAGAATTTATTTATATTTGAAAATTAATTTCCTCCGTCGTTACATAATAGAGTCAGTTATTTTGATGGCTGGCCCGTTAGAGAATTAAGTCGAACTGTCGGAAAGCCGGACTGAACGCTTCAGAATTACTTTATTAAACGATTCCGGATAAAAATATGGCACCGAATTATACGATTATTTGTTCTAAAACAATATTTTGAGATCAGCTACGTGAAAATATGTCTTCAATATTTGGAAACAAAAATACGGACAATATTATTAAAATATAATTCAGTTTCAATTGTACAGTAATGGAAGTTTCGAATTCGAAACAATAGCGCACAACATAAAGTTCATTTGAAACGCGAATAGGCATGAAGCTGTAGCAGAAATAGCTACAATTTTCCATTCTAATTCAACGTTCTCAGTTCACATTTACGTATTTTCTAGAAGCTAGTTCGAGCTCTGTGAAACATAGCGTAATGGTCGTGAAAGTGTTTCGACTTCTAAACGGATGCGGACTACACTCCTCTGAATTAGTTTTTGGCCAGTCCTCGGCTGTTAACTGTTGACGTTGAGGACTCGCCAAAACTAACAAGTTTTTAATTACGCTTTACAGTCCTCCACACTCCACACTAGCCTTTAATAACACCCTGCGAGTCTTTGAAAATATATACAATATCTGTTTGGGTGTGATGCGTGAACGGGATCTTTGTTTAATTACTTTTGAAGACATTAAGCGGAGATCTGCTTTATACAACTTGTTGTGTTTATGATCGATCTTTTAAGCTTTTACATATTAGGGTAGAACACGAACATATTGTGCATATTTGTAGCTAAATCGTGTTTATTATACATTTTGCGAATAAAAAGTATAATTTTTGGTAGCACAACTTATTTATCGAAAACAAAAGAATGAACAAGTGGACAGGATGTTGACGGAAACTTTTTGACTAAATTGACAATAATTATTGACTGACGATTAAATGAAACAATTAACAAAAATCGAGTAGTGCAATTGAAATCCATTGTTACGTTGCGTTGATATGGACTTCAGTATAGCGCTTCAGTTGATATGAACATTTAAATATAAGTGAAATTTGTTTCATTTTATAAACCGAACTATTTTTATCATATTTGTGGTACGACGCATAAAGTTGTCGCATAAAAATAAGTTGGAACTCTTGGTTATAAGAAATATAAAGTTATCTTGGAAACTTCTAATTGCATGAAGCTGACTTCGGAAATCGAAAACGACCTAATAGAAAGCAGTAAAAGAGCAATCATTAATTTCACGGTTTTATCGACTTCAGTTCAAGTATTTTAAAATCTAAAGAAATCTTACATTTGCTTTTTAATGAATTTCCTTTTATACAGAATGCAATGAATTTCTGAATCCTTGTTTTTTTTGGACGAGCTTAAGGATTGAATGCTATTTAATATAGATATTATTAAAATGAAGGCAAATATGTTTGTGTGCCTGAAGTTTAATTAAGAAGAACTTGCAATTCTGTACATATGTTATATCTCCTCAATATTAAGTTTGCATAAATGAAACGAAGAGCATGTATGCCGAGAGTGCGAGGCCGTTTGCGAAGGTGTTCCTCTAAGTAGCAATGATAATTAAGCTAAACGATGTCAGAGATGTGAGAACTGGTTGAGTTGAGCTCCTTTATTGCTTATTTTGTAGCAATATTTGTTTAGGAAATGTTCCCGTGAATTAAGAAGTGGAGTAAATTGTGTCATTGCTGGTGTTACTCTCGGAGCAAATAGGCGGGCACTGGAGCAAATTGTGTTAAGCCCGTTTGCCTGCGTTGTATGGAATTAAGGTAAATGTTGAGTACGATTTTTGCTGTCATACTTGCATGAATTTTGAATGTTTCAGAGAGAGGCTTACCTTTAATGGTTATTTTTATTTTTAGAACCCGAAGTTAAAAAAGAGGTGTTATAAGTTTTTGTGCGTTTCTGTGTGTTTGTGTGCTGTTAACACGAAAACCAATCTGCATGTAGTTTTCTTTGTAAGAAAGTATGTTCTTCTCAGTGACTTTAAGTGTAATTATTTAAGTATAAACGTTATAGAATTTCGAAAATTGATAGAAAAAGCGATTCCATGTGATATGTATCTCAGCAGTGTGATTTGCAGTGTGCTGTTGACCACATGTGTTGTCTGTGGGGTATGTAAGGACTCACACACGACGTCCAGCTTGAAGGAGTCGTCTATGCTCTGACCGGGCAGCGCGCTGTTGTCCGCCTGGCACTTGACGAGTACACCGTCGTCCTCGGGCAGCGGCGTAAACTGCAGGGTACTGCTAACCCACGTGTCATTCATCGCTTCTGTTATCTGTGGCGAATTGAGACAAAATTATGTTCGGCTTTACCTTCTTATAAAAACATTATTTTCTTCAAAGTATTGTTGGAAATTTTAAGCTTAAACGTTTCTCCTAACCGAATTTCGGCCACGTCGGCCAATCTCATCAGAGATCAGCCAACTGCGCGGGAGATATCATGAGACCGACACGACCGGAGACAGATCAGGACAAGACAGGAGAGAGATCAGGCGCAGGATCGACGGCTCTCCGAGGCACGTGGGTGCTCCAGCACCGCCAACTTCCAGACTCAGGATTACTGAGATTTCTTCGTGAGAAAAATCGCATTAATTTTTTTTTGGTCCCTCCCGGGATTCGAACCCGAGACCCCTCGATCTGTAGTCAAAGATGCAACCACTAGACCAAGGAGGACCAAGGAGACCAAGCTTAACGTTGGCGTCTAAATGTATATCTATAATTTATTTATAAGCTAATATTTAATAATTGTGCCATGAAGAGATATCTCAGAACCTTTCATGCACGAGTAGGAACTCAAACTTAATTGGTCTCTTTGAAATTTTTAATAAAGCTATATCCTTCAATATTTCGCAAAGAGGTTCTAATGTACAAGCTACGAAGGAGGTTCTTTGCTGTTCCATCTAATAAATCTTAAATGAAATGTTCTTATTTTATGCCAAAGAAATCTATTTTCTTGAAGACTAACGAAAGCAAAACACAGGATATTTTTATCTCGTAGGCGTAGAATCGGTTCAGATGCTTAGATTAAAACATTTTATATTACTATATCATCCAGAAGAGGCCAACTGAAGACCTATAACGATTCATCATGAAGATATTTTATGACACTAAGAAAATAAATCATATATTGGATTGGTATTTTTCGAAATAAAGGTATTCTCAGTAATACTTTTCGTTCAACGCAAATTGACCTATCAATCATGTATAAAAACAAACGTAACCTTTTAAACTCTTTCATTTATGATAACAGGAATCAACAATGGGAGCAAAATACATTGTTTTACGATATGCCCGTTCTATTTAGGTTAGTATTTTCATTAATCCTTTTGCAGCTGTTATATTTATTTCATCGCGGTGTCAATTAATTTTAATTAAAAATGATTCACATAGTACACGTTTATTTCGCAAATATATTATTTGAAATTTCAACTAACAGAAGTAAAGGTTAAAACAAAATGTATGTGTATTAATTAATTTTACAACTTTTACTGTATATTTGGAATGTTTTTTCAGAGTGAATTTCAAAAACCGTTTTTGTGTACTAACAGGATTTTTAATTAAAAAATATAATTAATGTAGGTATGCTTTATACTTTATATTTGAGTGTTGTATAAATTTTAAATGAAAAAATCTTTTAACGGTTTATTTTAAAACTAAATTGTTGTTAAGATAGCCGAAAGAGTAGTTTAGTTACGGTCATATATGTACCTTCCGTCTACCTATACTTGTTACCTACCTTCCCTCTAGTGAATTTCCTATTGTCCTTGAACCACGTGAGCTGCGCCGGGGGCCGGCTGCCCTCCGACACACACGATAAGCTCACGGCGCGCTCGGACGATAACGTCGCCGGCTTCTTCGCTATCTGCACCAGTGTCGGCCGCACTGAAACAAATGTGCCCGCTATATCTGCGAATATCGCCCAGCTTGACATATTTGCTTGTAAATGGCTTGGTTTCGGGGCGTACTGCATGTCAATTCGGATGATATTTTTGTTTCTAGATTTTAGAAAACATTTATATGTTGGTGAACAATGTACGCATATAAATTATTATACATTGTACAGCCGAGTTCATAGTCGTATTCAAGTCTCGTCGATCGAAATATAAAACAGACACCTTGACAGAAGTATTTTCCTCGCTGTGACTATAATATAATAATTAAAAATGAAGCAGTTAAACGACATTTTTTATTAATAATTGCTATATAGGAACTAAAAAGTTATGGGTGGATTTAACAAATAGCGTGTTATAGTTATTTGCACGGTGAGATTACTTGTTAATAACTATTAATAACTAATATTTGGGATAGTTTTCCATTTATTCCCTTTTTGCATAGCTCGAATGAAAGATAATTTCGTTTGACAAGGCACCTTTAGACTGCGTGTTCTAAATGTGATTGTGTATAACAACAGACAAACGGCGTCCCTATTACGTTCCTTTCTATGATACGTTTATTAATATTGTTTAGAGCGTTCATATTTAAAACAATGAGCGAATGAATTGTAGAAATATTCCAGAATTTTCCATTCATCATTCATCATTATTTAAGTTCTTTGGAAATGTTGAGCGGATTAACATCGTGTATTATTGCGCTTTGTCTCTTTTCACCAATTGTTCCATTATTAATATTATTGTCTTTGATGGCGTAATACTTTTTGATGTGAGGATTTTGAAATGTGTCAAGAGATATAATATGAATGTATTCTTTTTTGATGATTGTTATGTAAATAATTACTTGATACTTTTTTCTTAACATTGTATTATCTACTGAACTTTGATACACATGTTACATTTGTATAGTACAAAAACAGGGACAGTTTTACAATTTTTGTACAAAAGGAGGATTATTAATTTCTGGTATATTATAATATTTAAATTGAAGTTGCATTCTATGTATTTAAATACGTTTCAGGTATAAAAATTGTATTTCACTATTAGACTATTAATTATGATTTTAATTTAAAATAAACATCATTTACAATAATGGCAGTTTAGATTAAAAAGCGTCGGACGTCAAATTGCAATTTGATACCGTTCATGTTTAGTAAACAAGTCAAATTTCGAATGTTTTATAGAAGGCTTTTTGAAATATTATAAAAGGATTTTCATGTCACGTTTTAGTGCCGTAGGACGTATATTAAATTTCCATCAGCAATGAATGCTATAAACTAGAATACTTACAATTCATTTCTAATCTGACTGTTTTTTCTTGCGGGCTGACTAGGTTGGTGTTGGAGGCTCGACACTTGAAGGTGGTGTTGAGGTGGGATCTCTTGACGTGCGGTAGTTCCAGCTTGTTGACGACTACATGAGAGTCAGTCTTTTCTCCAATGTACTGTGGTGCTGGCACGCCGTCGATGAGCCAGATGATGGTTGGTGATGGCCGACCTGGGAATGGATAACTATAGAAAATGGGGATCTAGTATTTTGTCGTAGCTGTATGGAAAATTAACGAAAATTATTTTTTCCGTTGATTGTATTGTTGCGAAATAATGAATCAACGATATTAATATTTGTTCAAATTAGATAAAAATGCAACATAAAATTGTGTTTGTTGTAGTTTTTTATAAAACTTAATCAAGAGTTCATTTACTGCTTTGTGCTTCTTTCAAGAAAAATCTTCGCCCTGCAAATTAATTTAAATCTTATTCTTAATTTAAAATATCTTTGTTATCACTTTTAACAGCAAATTTGTAAACTATTTTTGAAAAAGTTTCTCGACAGTTTCTACACTTATTCTGTAAAATTTATGTTCCATTGTACATTTTTAAATTCAAAG
Organism: Phoebis sennae; assembly: GCA_001586405.1. Lineage (NCBI taxonomy): Eukaryota > Metazoa > Arthropoda > Insecta > Lepidoptera > Pieridae > Phoebis > Phoebis sennae. The sequence goes on along the minus strand of LQNK01000357.1, from coordinate 403,599 downwards.
CCTTGTTTGCAAGATATGATCAACAATTAACAGTTACTGTAACTGTGAAAGGGTTGAAGATGTTATCGCGAGTCAGGAAATGTGCAGTTAAATAGCGTATAACGGAACGTGTTCGCGATTAATCTTGTTCTGAGGTGAATTAAAAGTAAAGAAATGAAGTTTTAAATTAAATATTTTTATCGCTGTTGATTACTTTACTATTGTAAATATCACTAAATGATGCATTTAATAGTTTGATGCTCTATGTTATGAAGTTTATGGTGTTATTAATAGGTATAAAGGTTTATGAAGTAACACAAGACTTACAAATTCATTATTTATACATTTAGTTGAATGCAGGGCAGGGCAGTTATATTTATCACGTATTGAGCATGATTTCCATTCTCGAACGCAGATTCGCTCGTCATCCCCATTTTCAATTGAAAATTTCTCTTCATCGGACTAATCTTGGCAAGCAAGGCGAACTTTATCCCCTATCAAAATCTGATATCGACATCTTCACATAGATACAATAATATATTAGTGTTTTTGTTACTTATTTGTATTTTAGTTTCGTAGTGCTGAATATTTTTTATAATTACTAATTTAGGGATATTAATAAGTGTTGTTATTTATTATGTAATTTTGTATCAATATGCTTATATAATGTAGATTGAGATTTAACTAAAACTATTACTACTACCACTAATTCATATATACCTATTTGTTTTTTTTTAATTTGGTGACACTGCTTATTTCTTAAGTATTATTTAACAAATGTGTATTGTAATACTAATAATTAAATGGATCTACTTAAATGCATTAAAAATATATATTTCGCGTAAAATGTAAGCGAAACAACAATATCTATTAACCAAAAATTATTCAAATAATTAATAAAAAATACTTCCACAAGTTGCCATTCTAAGTTTAAGTTTGTCAGGCCGCGATGACTCAAAACTTAGTGGAAAGACATTCCACAAAGTTTTTGTTTAACCAATACAACTCTGTCTTGGATAATCATTTCACATTTATTTATTCAAATGTCCCGATACAACATTTATATTCCCGTTGAAGCGTGGCACGTCGAAATTGCTGCATTTACCTTATCCGTAGTATAATTTGCAATCATTCTGGGACGACCGCGGAGGTTTACAAATAAATTGAGTCTGGGCAAAAATAGCCCCCAACAAGATAGAAGTTACCCGTTTCCTGAATTGAATACGGCTCACTGAGTTCCGAATAAAATGGATATGTTTAGAATAGTTGAAGGCGTATTGGAATTGAATTACATAATGATTTGCTTTTTAGATTTTGAAAAGAATGTTGGTCTAAAATTATTTTATGTGTAAATAAGTGAATACAACAAAGCAAAACGATTTATGTATTGTAATAACAAACGACGTGATATTATTACTTATGAATATTTGCAGAAATTGTATGAGGGCAGACACACGAAATACGAGGAAATATGAGCATAAAAATAACAATCTTCCTTACAAAGGCATTAATAGATGCTATCATGGAGATTATTTTTATTATGTTTATTCCGATAATTCGATTCTCGAAATACTTTTGTATCCAAAATATTTGTCTGAAAATAAAATTAAACATGAAAACAGGGCGCCTCCCGGATTATTAAGTCCCCGAGTTGCCTCGTTATTTTTCCTTGATTATGTAAGTAAGCACTCAAGTACTCCTTGTTACCACCTTTCAAAGAGGGAACATTTTTGAAAAACCATGACTTTCATAAGAATAATTTGAAAATAATCACAATGTAACTTGAGTAAAAGTAAAATTTGTGAAATAATATAATATGAATTTCTACCTCCTCGAAAATCACTAAGATATTCTTTGCCTTTGATAAACTGGCAAATAGCCAAGTTTTTGGACCTTAATATTTTGTTTCCAGGTTGATGTTCGTATAAGTTGAAGAAATCAAATATCAAACAGGAATAATATATTATTATTAGAATTTTGACCTTTGTGTTGATAAAACTTTAAAACATTTTAAATATTTATTTTTAGTTAAACGACTTTAAAAACCGTGTTTATTAAAATATACAAAACAAATTGCGTTTTCTTATTTTAAGATTTTCTCCTCAAAGAAATACGTATTAAGAAGATAAAGCAGGTAATGCATGTTAATCATATCTAATTTGTGCGTAGGTCAGGTCGTAATTACAGTTAAAGAAGGATGAGTCCTGAGAGAGATGAGATGAGGAAGAATCGACGAAGGATTAGTTAAAAATATTTTTTCTTCTGAATAAAAATTATTAATAAATAATAATTTAAAAAAAATAAGAAAGAGCTTTCAAGAAGATAGAGCAGGTAATGCATGTTAATTATATCCAATTTGTCGGCAGGTCGGGTTACGTAAGGCAAAGTGAAGGGCCTGCAGGATCGACGATACGGGCGCGGTTCGCAGTAATTATGTTATCGCATCGTGGTCCACGTCGCCTCTGTATTGATCATTCTACGTCACTCGCTTCGGGCTTTTTGATTTCTTATAGAGTTACCTTTATTCAGGTAATACGTTTAAGTCAGGTTAGCTTTCAATTTATGCACAGCACTAGTGCTACTCGCGATTTTAAAATTGGTTGTCAGTTCGTAATAATTTTTTTATAGAAAATATATTCCCATAAGAATCTATAAATTTTCAAGTAACACAATGAATTGGACACATTGATTATCTTTATTTGAGTAAGCGTTTATTTAAAGTACGAAGGTATCGGAAGGTTTTCAAAATACCTTGGGATTGTGGTTAGTTTTCATGAAAGAAGCCGAGGGGCTCAGCTAGTTTAAGAATAAATACTTATCAGACTATATTATTTTCTTAAAATAGCACACTAAGACTACAATTTTATTTTTATTTATGAAATTCTGCTGCTAAATCCTCGGGACGATTAACGTCATGCTTGTAATGACCAACAAATTTGACCGCTAAGTGGCATGAGATGACAACCCTCTAATCTCGAAGGCTATGCATAATTCCGGGCAGAAACCCTAAGCGCCCGGGGATTAGCCAGTGTTTATACAAGAAGATTTTCAACTTAACGTAATGTGATGAAACGCGATAAAAATGTAGACTTTTAAATGCTATCTAGTTGTGTTGCATTGTTTATTTAGATTACAGTTTTTATGTCTATTAATAATTTTAATGCAGCTGTTTTTATGTCCTGTCCTATTCCTACGTTTTGTATATTCTTTTTTTAACCTGTTTTTAGGCTGATATTGACGAAAATACTGCATCATTGGGTTTTTGAAAATTGATTCACCGAGCCAGGAGTCAAACCCACTAATTTTGCAGAAAAATAAACATTCCGTATTATTTCACAGTTCGATAGCAATTCTAATTAGAATAACTTTTTGTAAAGTAATGTCATGGGCCAAAATTGAGAAAAGCATTATTTTTGCAATTTTAGACAATTTTCAATCGTAATAATATACTGTATGGAGCAGTATGGAGCGCTACGATGGGGACAGCGGAGTGATAACCTATAATCTTGAAACGGAAGCATTAGGCACGTAAAAATATCGGATGAAAATATCCCTTCGATAGATAACTTTACACGGCTAATGACCAGCCTAATATAGTGTTGTAAATTATATAAAAAATATATTTGCTTAATCTATATGGTTTAGTTTCTCATTAAAACCTTGAAATCGTAGCATTAAAGACGCAAAAATACAGGGCGTAAATATCCTTTCTCAAAGGATAACTTTACACGGCTAACCATTAGCCAAATATAATGTTGTAAATAATGCAAATGAAAAGAAAACAAAATATAGTTTTGCGTACAATTTCTTTAAAATTGATAAAAAACCTTGAAATCCTAGTATCAAAACACGTAAAAATATAGGGCGTAAATATCTTCTCTCGATAGATAACTTTACACGGCTACCATTCGGTGCGATCTCGCCGAGTGACTTATTGGTAAGTTTAAGCGCGATATATCAAAGTAATCGGTTTAATTTCTCATCTCCCACTTGGGAGGAAACTTGTCTATATTCCTTGAGATTGTGTGCTATATTATAATGACGTTTTAATGGAGGGTGAGGGTATACAACAGGAGGGGAGACTTTTATGTCGCCAGTTTATGACATATTTGTTTGATATATTGTTTTATCTGAACACGTATAAACAATATTATGGAAATCAGCCACGAATAAAAGGATTGTTATTTAAAAATATTATAAATGATCACATTTTAAAGATTTGAATGTGGTTGTGATTAATTGTAAAATACAGTTATTGAAAGACGGTTTTTAGCTGTAATATTTGTGCCATTTATACAAAAAAACATGAACTACTTCATACTTTTTTCAATTATTGAACGCTACATTTTTAGGAACGATAACGTACGCTATATTTTTCAATACGGTTACAATATTGCAATGTACACAACAATTAAATTCTAAAGTAGTTGTGGCTCGATAAGAATCAGATTAAAGAAATAAGATTTTGAAGAACAGAGTTTTGAAAATAATATAAAAGGTAATAAAATCCATGATAGTATAAGTGCTTTTTCAACTCACCTCCTCTCACCTCACAGACGAGCACCAGCTCGTTGCCTTCTTCGAGAGGCCCCACGACGCCAGAAACGTCACGACCCGACTTATCGTATAGGATGAGCTGATGGGGCGGTACTGGAACAAATATAAACGGTTATCGTATTCTTGTTAATAAAACAGTATAAATTAAATTTCAATGTTAAGTTAATATTAAGTTTAAAACATTGATGTAAGATCTCTGTAGTTACACACCACGAATAGTGGTTTTAATTCCTGGTGGAGATTTTGTAAGCCGTGAAGACTGTTTATTAAGTATGTATTTCTATGTAGACAAATGTAATGCTTGTTACAATGCTTTTGCGAAATGCCCAAGGTGTGAGAACGGGACTTAGTAACTTTATCACTTAAATTTTACAATCGTTTTTTTTTGTATTCGACCCAGTGACTCGATCGTTTGCGACTGTAATATCTAAATGTCTTTTTAAATTACATGGGTTAGTACATACATGTATATGTAGGTACTAGGCCCAAATATTGTTTTGTGTTTGCTTTCAGACTATTCTCATGAATCCATAGCAAAGATTCATGCCTCAATTACCTGTAGCATTTTAATAATATAATACTTATGTTGTGTGAAAGAAAATAATAAATGAAGAAATAAAAACGGTCATTAACTCATAAGCGTCTAGAAACAATTAAAGGATCGTTTCGCCACAAGTGTTTAAAGTTCCACAGATTTAAAGATATGAAATTACTTAGTTCGCGTGTTTCAGTCTATTTTCAAATGGCCGTAATTAGTCTTTAACTAGTAACCCATTAGTCTTTTGTACAGAACTGAATGTATTATATTTTATAGGGTGAAGGTCTCTGAAGGGAATAAACAGAATACCGAGTAGATTATAATCGTAGTTTAATCAGAGTTTATTATTGATTTTCTTGGTAGTAGCTGCTTTTCTGATGATTACTATGAATAGATTATTTATATAATGTATAATTTATAAAATCGCTATATGAAGATTAGAAAGTTCTCTTAAATAGAAGGCGTTAAAATAAAAAATAACTTTTAAAAATGTATGAATTTGTCTATTGTCTGAATACCTGCGTATTTTGTCTAATTTGCGTTTTTGGGACGTCTGACTAAGAACAAACAATATTTTTCTAAAGCAGATTGTACTGATATCCTTACATATAAAATTGTTCCCTCCTAACATTGTTTGCAACGTAATTATTTTATAATATATTTTGTAATTTTCCATTTTGTACGGCGGCATTAGTACAGTTGAGTAATGCCGCAAGAATTGGGTCAGCCCCGCAGCGGAATATACCACACCCTGACAGAAGATCGGCGTTAAGTGATGTTATCTTGTTTCGAACTGTGAATTATGGGGTCGTTGGCTGAAATCCTTAACCTTTCCACTAGCGATAAAACCCATTCTTATACTTTTACATTAAAAACATATCGAAATTACATTGACGTGTTATGTATAGCTTGAGGCGGTATTCGTAGCCTATTATATATTGCTGCGGCATGATCATTGTCTCATTATTAAGATATCCATATAACAAATATTTTCTAAATACAAGTAATATTTATAGTAAAAAAGTTGAGTTAATATCTCATGGTAAACGGACCTATCACAATTGGTTACTAAAATGTTCTTCTGCGTTGATATTTAATAAATATTGAGTACTAGCTTCCGTCCATGGCTTCGCTCAATTTAAATTCATGGTGAATAGATCACTTTACGATATTGATCGGACGAACAGTTGATACCAGAAGAACGGTACATTTTTTTAGGTTTTAGGTGAGGGATACTTTTCGTTCTAGAAATCCCACAGGAACGGGCTACATTCACGGGTAAAAACGCGGGGCAAAGATAGTTTA
>LQNK01000357.1:367606-387205 GCA_001586405.1 Phoebis sennae | reverse complement strand
TTACATAATTTACTATCACGTGAATACCACGCAAACGTAAGATAAAAATTATTAAAATAATGAATTTCAATCACATGTATGAATGGGAAAGTCTGTGTATCTATCTATTCTTAACATATCTAACATAGATAATCTAGCCTAAATCATTATACCGATTATTAATTGTAGTAAATTAAATAATAATAACATATATTTATATCTATGTTAACAAATTGCAATTTTACATTGGTTAAATTCGTTATTTATACTGGTATTTGTTTACGTAAAAACCGAAACATATTTTGCATTGGTTAGTAAATTCGCCATTAATACTGATATTTATGTTTCGAACACACGTTAATATTCTTTATTCAAAAAATATACAGCAAGAGAATATTTAAAAAGCTTCGCTTTTTCACGAATTTTGAATTATACTGTGCATAAAACATTTTTGTTCTGACTAGAATTTAAAAATATGTATGCTTACAGTCCGAAAATGTATTGCACAAAATAGTATTTAACTGGAAACACTGTAAATTAGGCTAATAAAAACCGTATTTTTTATAAGATAACAAAATTGTTTTTATGAGGTCTTTTGGTTCAAGTATTCAATATTTTATAATACATTCAGATATGGTTCATGATATTGGTGAAAAATTATATTGGTAATTTTACTTATGGATCTTATAATTACACTTAACATTCGAGTATTTAAGAGTATGGTACATCACTATAAACTACCGTAGCGCCTGCGGTTTTATCCGTGAAGACCGTAACGTACAGCAACTTTATTCCGTGGATTAAAGCATAGACCACATTATGTTCTGGTTTGCCGTACACGACTCCCCAAGGACGGCTTAGTTGTTAGCGCAGCCAGGAACACCTTACTACTAATATTGGAACTGAATTTATTTAGCTAAAACCTTATACGGCTTTCCTATTCATTACGAAATTTAGTCTTCTTTTGATTGCGATTGTTGCGAATTTAAAAACCGTTTGTCTGATATTTTTTTAGTGGCATGTATGTGGTCTAGCCTTCTAGGCTAAGTCAGACGGAGAAATTATTTTCTCGTCTCCACCGGAGATGGATCATGGAACCCAGGACCTGTTGGTTTTAGACATAGACATTGACATAGACACAACATGTATTCACAAAAAAAACATACATAACAACATAATCACGGAAGAAACAAGACAAATACAATGCTAGCGCGCCCACCACGGACTAATGAGGCAGTTTCTTTATGCTTTATAGACTTTAGAATTTTAAAACTGGAATAAGAAATATTTTATTGCAATTATTACAATTCACGTTCTCAATTCTATTTTAAAAGACTAATCTCACACACACATGGTGCACATGTGGGGCTGAAATATTTTTATTTCCTCGTTACTATTAGGGCGAGGGGAAGTATACATAAATCTAATGCCGACATTACGAAACACGACCATGTCGTGAAAATTCGCTTTAAAGCATACAAAAATAATAAAATGTATTATTATATCGCCCGAAAAATATATAAAGTGTATAGAATTTCGGAGCATAAATTCTCCCAAACGTTGACAACATTCGTTTCAATGATAGAAACGAATTGGCAAACAGTGTTCTAACTCGACAAAAACAATTCCCGATAAAGCCTTGAACAGTGCAGTGCAAAAAACAGTTAGTATTGATGTCAATAACAGAGGTTTATTGGGTGGGTTGTAGATATTTAAAAGGCGTCGCGTCCGCAGTCACCCTAATAACAGGGGCAAACGATGTGGAGTGATTAATGGATAAAATGGGATAGACTATTGTATGGAGTTCTCTCATTCTGGATCCGAACTTGTTAAAATTGGAATCGGGGCCATGATATGCGTTTGAAAGCAAGGAAATTGTGGGCTTCAAACAGTGGCTGTGATTACTGAAATTTGCCATGTTCCATTCAGGTGTGTTGTGAATGAAAAGAAATTTCTGCACTTTTATCTTTACAGTGGTTTAAAAATCTCTTAAAATTCAGCCTTGGTGACAAGTATTGCGAAATATAAATTGCGGTGATAATTAAAGTACAAATGAAAGTAAGAATATTTGTAAATGCACTTTCATTTTCGCGACTTTTCACATTTTTTCCCTAAAGAAGGAGCTAAGTGAGTAACCTGTTTTGTGAAAATTTTACCCTTAGATAAGTAAGATTCATTTTTTTCTGATACAATTAAATAGTTCGTCTACCAGTGTCTTCTTACTTATAAAATGTTGTCACGAATTACTTTAATTAAATGCAATCAAAAGTATATAATAGTGAATGTATTTTTAAAATATTTTTTAGTATATTGTGTAAGTTTATCTCGTTAAAAATGCTTTTTTCTAGACCATAAGCCTGCCATAAAAATATGACTCGAACGATTTATGATCACAGTTTCATAGAACTGACGTTATCGGCATCTGTTTTACGATTTTCCTGATTTGAAAAGCACAGCAAGTTGATATTGCTTTTATGCTTTTAATTTACCAGTGTTTATTACCCTGTCAAATTATATTAATTTTATATTTTTCATTTAATTGATTCATCTCCCGTGGCCACGCTTGCTTTGAAGTCTTCGAAAGATCGCGTTAAATAATACGATATTACTGCGTTAAAAACCATTTTTATTCGATAGTGTAATTTATATAAAACGAAATGAAACATATCTACACTTATTATGTTATGTATTACAGACAATTTGTACACATGAATAAGCTTCGCGATGCTTCAAGTTATAGTACGGTTTCTTATCAATACAGTCAATAAATACATTTATATCAAAAATTCACATTTATACATGTTGCTTTTAGACAATCTCATAGTTCATCATATCTGTCCCAGTTGGGATGAATTTCAAAATTTCCAACAAACAACTCTCCGAATTCACAACTGCTGAAGGAGTATCGCTGCACGATACAGCAATTACGTTCCTAATTAAAATGTTAACATGATAATTAAATTTTTGCTCTGTTCAGGTAGGCGGCACGTAAGTAGGTCGTATTAAAATCCGAGTGTACAAAACTTTGGCGAAATTATTTTGCGAACTGCTATTGCACATTATTACGTCTGCAAGCAACACTAATTTTAAGCTTAATCGTAATTGGGTTGATTTGTTTGTACCTCAGGATAACATAAATAGTTTTTCCATTACTTACCACAGGGGCTCTCAACTTTTTTTTGGCCGAGGACCACTTTTATAACATTATTGTCTGCAGTGACCAGATTATTTAAAAAAATATTTGTTTATGTTCGATTCAAGCGTGACTTTCATGGTACCTAATCCGACTTATATGAAAAATTGTTAATTTAATAAAATGTTAAGGAACATTTAATTTTCTACCTTATTACACATAATTATGTCTGCTGCATAGATTCACAAGGCTTAGCTCTAATTGACCCGCAAATAGTATAACTGGGTTTTGATATTCCCCATAATTATAATATATTATAGCATTGTCTGAGATGCCATGATAGTGTGTAATTACAATTAATTGTCGGTGCAGTTAATGGAGCTTGTGTGAGCAATATTTGATATGCTTCAATGAAAAGCAGAGAATTTCTCGTGAAATTATTTCATGTAATCGTAAGTTTATTTTTTATACTTTTGTAATGCATTGTGGTTTTCCGTCCGCGGCATTACTCGCGTATACAGTAAAATTTGTTCAGATTTAAAATATAAATGATACTTTATTAGAGAACAACAGATTAAGGACAAACAGAAGGAAGAAAAAATGATTTGCCATCTGTATCTCACACAGTATTATTATGTGTAAAAAAATCGGACTAGCACAATTCTGGTTTGCCACAATTGTTTTATACGTATATAGATGAATGAATAAATCACCATTTTTATTTTCATTAGACCATTGACATGTAACTAAAAATACTGACTAAGAAAAGTTTTCCATAATCCTACGTTACCTTTGAATATTCAAAACACTAGATTATGCAGTATAAAGAGGCGAGGTACCGGTCGCACGATGTATTTAAATTAAAATATTTGCATCAGATTCATTCAAAACGTCTAAAATACAGGTTATGGTTACAAAGAAAATTTAATGTTGCTTGAGTTATGAAGATTTCAATTTTAAATGTTTATTTATCAATTAAAAGTTTTTTTGTTGTTTAAACGTGTTAAGAAACTACGGTTTCACTGTATTCCCAACCCATTCCTCTTCCATCCTGTTCTACTCCACTCCGAATTTCCCATCACTAATCCTCTACTTATCCCCCACCCCTTCCTTCAAGGCGGCAAGGCATCTGCGACATTTTGCTGGTACAGATATTCATGGGCTGCTGTCAGTCACTTCACATCAGGTGAACAGTATGATCCAAAAAAAGATTTGTTGTAATCATTATGTTTAAAACCGAGCATTAATGGAGTCAGGTTATAGGCTTTATAACATTTTGTTACGGAAGCGAGTCGCGTGGAACAGCTAGTGTTATACAAAGTTGGAAGTCTATGGTCGAACAACAAATATCTTTATAGGTCTTCACAACTATTGGTTAAGTTTAAAGTTTTATACAAGGAATTAATAAGCGACTAAGAGCTCTAGAAAATAATTTATAATAGAGCTATGAGATTATCAACTATCCCAATTTCCCCCAAATAAATGCGCTATTCAATATTATTTTAGTTTTACAGTCAGTCACATTATAACGTCCTTTATTAAGTATAAACTATTTAAGAAAGTTAATGTAAAACATTTTTGTGAATATCACAATACACGATTATATTATATACGTGCTATGTCTAAATGGGTATGTTTAAAATTTTAATATACAACCCACAAGCCACGCCCTGCGGTTTCACCCGCGTAACTTCAGATCCCGAGGAAATTCCAGGATTGGAAATGTTTATACACCAGATGTTAAGTTGAAAGAAGACAAATACATTTCAGTAGTATTCATGTAATGCTAGCACAAATATTCAGGCAGACAAAAAAATCTAACCACATTTTTAAGTTCTATATCGATGTAACCACTCTCCACGAATAATAATTAAATATCTTTAATGTACAGAATTTCCGTTTCTACAGTTTTATTATATGTGTAGATACTAATAGATATAGAACTAAATAGGTTTACAATCCATAATATATTAAACTCCTCCAGTCTGATATTATATTAGTTAACATTGGTCGGGTAATTTGCCGTAGAAATACGGTTCCGATAAATTATTCAGGTAACAGCGACGCATATGATTAGTCCATCCTTGATTATAATCTCAATACCTCATCACGGTGCTGTATTGTATGATATAGCTACCGCACATTAAGTAGATATCCTGATGTGGGTTCTATCTTTGGCTTTTGTAATGTAATAGCTTACAACAATGAAAAATCAATACGTAATTACAAGTTTTTATTGTAATTATATAAACGTGGAAATGTTTTGTATTTTTATTTAAATGCCATTATCATCAAAACTGCTGGAATAGGTCTAATTGTGTTAGCAGATAAACACAAACTAAATTCGTGAGAAAGATAATATAAGCATGTTAATTTTTTTACGTTAAGTGACGAACCCCACCCATGACCATCTTAAACATCAAATAAATTAGTATACCGAAAAAACACAGCATAGCTATACTAAAATATAATAATGTTATTAATAAACCGGCCAAAGAATTATCATTTTCATTTTCGATAAGAAGAAAATGTAAACATGTTTTCTTTAACCTAACCTATTTAGTATTCCTAACCCTTTCCTCTTCCATTCCATTTTACTCCTCTCCCAGCTTCCTATCATTAATCCTCTCCTTCCTTCAAGCCGGTAAGATATCTGCGACACTTTGCGTTGCAGATGTACATGGGCTGCGGTCAGTCACTTAATATCAGGTGAACCGCATGCCCTGCTTGCCTGCTTTAACACATAAAAAACTTGTAAACTTTGAATCATAAGATAGTAATAGCTACACTAATATTAAAACTTCTAAACGTAATGCATAATAAATTAAATTACAGTTGGTCTGATATAAAATGCGTATGCCATAAATTAGGGCATACTTTAAAATTTCATTCTATTTGCCCATAAAGAGATTCTACATATACATTAAGAGGTCCGTACTTCTTCTTTAAATGAGATTTATGTGACATATTTTAACAAAATTATGACTGCAGTGGTAAGTTTTAGTGTTGGAAAATTGTGGTAAGTGCGGCGGTTTGAAATATGCAACGGAAAAACTTAACACGAGGAATAATACAACTGCCGTAGAAATGAAATTATGAACTTCGTCGCAAAGGTGGCCACACGGGAACCATATTTGTCATATTTTCTTAATTTTTAATTCTATGTTGGAACTCTTGTAAAATATTAGTGTCATCTTCGTGAAGAATGGACGACATATATCATAGTTATGATATCTTTGCCTATGTATATTTTCAAAAGAAAATAAAGATCAGGGATGTGTCTTAAGTAAGTTAAAACTAATTTAAAGGTCGTATTTTACAAATATTGTAGCCTAATGAAGAGCGCTTTAAAGAGCAGGAACGAATGCAAAAAGTAGTAAAACTAGTTCACTGATTCGCAAATAAAAGTTTCATTATACCCGTATATTTTCTTTCAACGCTATCAAAGTCGATAGTTACCCTTCCCCGACATAAAAGACAAACACTGCAATCAGAGCACGAGCTGGGATAATGAAGATTCATTAAATGCGAGCGTTTTAGGTTGAAAAATCAATGAATACAAGGCACCGTTTCTAATTCCTGGCGTCCTTTGCTCGATACATGTATCTTGACCTGTTTTCACTGAACCGAACTGAAGTATACGGTTATTCACACGTCTTTTTATTAATGAGGAAGAAAATGTTGCGAAGGCTTTTTTGCTTTATTGGTTTTTTTATGAGGTTAACTTGATGTTTTCTTTTATAGCATTTAATATGCCAAATACTTTCGAAGATGAAACTGATTATTAATTGAAATTATTTCAAAGATTTCTACATACAAAAATCCTACAATTGTGTTTATACACAGTAAAAACGACAGTTGCAGCTGTGGCTCTGATTTATTAACGCCTATACACATTGTTTTCTCCAAACAACATAAGTTTTAATTTTTCCAAAAATACGTGGAGTATTTTTGTTTTGTTAAATATAATTGAAATAGCAGATTTGATTTTATGCTAATCAAACTTTGTTTGAAATTGAATATAATATTCTATGTGCGAGTACGTGAATAAATCGAGCAAAAGCCAATTTTCAAACTTTGGTGATAAAAAAGGTTCAAACGTTCAACGAATGTATTTTTTATACAAACAACAACGACGTATTGATTGATATTACTTTTGATTTGTAAAGCATTGTGTTCAACAATTTTTACTACGTTTTTAAATGTGACCCGTGTGGGACGTAAGCATGTTTATGATGATATTACAAGCCAGCAGTTTATATTTAAATCGTTTCATCACACTCTCAAAAATTACTCGTGTACTTTTAGCCTATTTTGATATAAGCACGGGCGTAACCCGAAAAAAGCGATCTTTTATTAAATACAAGCTTGCCAATATTTGACTCAGGCTATTACACAGGACGTTACGGGAGATTTAGATTCCCTTCACCACTACAGTACTACTGATAAGTTTTATAGGTTAAACAAAATGCCTTACCTATAGATCGGTTTGCCTCCAGTGCTCTTGCCAGCGCGGAACCATAGCACCATGTAGACTCGGTCTTCGTTGGCGTCCGGCGTGACGTCGCACGGCAGCGACGCGGTGCGCCCAAGAACTGCGTCCACGTCCACGGTGGATACTGCAACAAGACGCAAATAATTATTGTTATTATTTTTATGATTGTCTGAACTAATAAATGAAGAAAAATAAAATTATAGACATCCTTAAAAACGCTGTTAAAAACTCTCTTCACATAATATACGTGGAAATTTCATGTATACCAGATTTATTTTGGTGTTCAATTCCAACAGTTATCTGAAAAGTTTCACAAAAAATCGTGTCAGCTGAACGTTTTGGACGTCAAAGTTAAAAATATTTCCACTACCATAAAACCACTGCCTATCACACAACACAATCTAATGTAAGCATTAACAGTAGAAATTCGCTAACAACCGTTACATTCTCATATCAGAAGCACTTATCGGAAATAGCAAGAATTACTAAGTGAATATCACTGTTTCGTTGCCAACACGGTTATGACTCTTGATTTCCCCTCTCGCGATAAGAGGACATGAATATAAATAGGAGTAATATTAAAATGTCGCGTTCACCGCATCAAATAATCCTCTTTTCTTTACGGGAGATTGTCAACGTGTTCGGGCCAAGTAATATGCACCATCATTCATACTTAGTTGGACTTTTCAATTTACTTCCCGTGAAGAATATCCCAAATAAAGATAGATTACTACTTTTATAGGATTGTTCCTTTTTAGTTGCTGATATTAAAATAAATAACTCTAACACGTTACACCTGTATAGGTGTTCACGCAAAAAGCATGTAAAAATAAGTAAGTACTGTAAACTACTAATAAGAACAACTAATTTAAACGGGTCTTAATAACAGTCAATTTATTAAAAAAAGAGAAGAGTATCAGTCGATTTAAAATATTGTAATATAAATACATCAAAATGTGACTTAATAGTTACAATTGGACCTGGTCTTCTCTAGGGATACATACCATTATTTAACGTTAATTTATGTAGTAATTACTTTAAAGTTTCTTGTAGCATTGGGAGTTCGGCTTGGTATATTTGTACCTAAAGCTTGTTGGGCATAATATTGAAAGTACAAGAGGTAATGTACAATGGATAGATAGGCGGAATACATAAGAATCGAAACAAAAAATCAAGCAGAAAATATTGAACAAGATGTCAACGCTTTCAAGGGAAGAACCTGGGCACTCGACCGGTTTGTTATAATTTATAAAATATTTGTCTAAACAGACTTAAGAACATTGTAAACTTCGGCCAACAAGGACACTGTCTTCAATTTCTCAACAAGTTAGAATCTTATTCTATGAAAGAACTTACCTTGTAAAATAAATTATTTGGCTTTGATATTTTTTCTGTGACATTCAAAACAAGAAAGGTCTGTAAAGTTTGAAATTTGTCCTTCGTTTTACTGTACAATAATTTACTCGAAGTAGGTAATTTATGTTGTAACCTACCGCTCGGGGCTCACTATTTTCAGTGGGAGTCTTGTCGAATATACTAAAGAATAATTATTTATTCCACAACCATGTGTATACAATTATGATGTAAACAATATGGTAAATAGAGCATTATACTTTGTGTATTATATTGTTTCTTAAGCCTATGTCATAATTGTTGTCGGTGCCTGGTCCATTTTGACCCCGTGAAATGAAAAACATATTTTAGTGATATATATTAATAATTTAAAAACAATTTTTCAAATCATATCTTAACATTTGTTATGTTTATAGAAATAAAAACAAAAGTAATATCAATAAATGCTTACCAAAATCAAGAAGCCCAACAAATACACAAACTTGCCTTAAAGCAAAGTTTTGGACAAGGACCGAAGTTTAAGTTATGTTTAACATAATGTATAGGAAATATAAATTATATTAAATTAAGGGTTCGAGCATAATGTACAGCCATAACGTCGAGATTATGTCGTGTTTGAGGGCACTAAAGAATTGTGCCACTCATAATTGCGGCGAACGAAACTGCGAGTGGCACCATGGAGACATGCAACCATTAATATTATTATTTTGTGTGATGCGAGGGTGTTGCAAGAATGTATTGTGTGATCGTATTAATCAATGTGTTTTTCAAATAACATAAAATAAAATTATAATGAAAAAAAACCTTTAATTTTAATAAATTATTTATGTAATGACATTCCAAACGTGTCTGTCAAATTATTAGGAGTTACTGAAAATCAGCGCTGCAACGCTCGAGACTGCACTCTCGTTTGAGACTGTTACAGTACCGTACAGCACCAAACATAAGTGGGTCAATTCTATTATTTATTATTGTTATTATAAGGTCCGGTTTTGTAATAACAAATGATTTTTTTTTCTTTCTAAAATAAAAAAGGAACTGAATCTTCTCACACACAGTAAAAAGACAAAATATAATTTTGTCTTCCTACCTAAACTACGTGTAAGACTGGTTACTGGTAAAAACTAAATAACTGTAGGTACTTTAGGTCACCAGGCTCCTACTCTTCAGAACAAGAAACTGCAACTGCAATTGAGTAATTTTTGTTATGGTGGTTTAAGCGAGTTTTCTTTCAACGTAACCATAAATAATATTTTAAGAAGAATATATGTATTTAAAGAAAACAAAAATAAGGAAAAGCAAGCTAGCTAGTTATAGTAAATGGCTAAACATTTCAATGTTTTATATATTAGATATGTACATTTTTTATGATAGTTTACAATGATAAGAAAATCTTTAATGACCATCTTATTAAATTATTCTATTGAAAACAATTCTTTGTATTGATACAGAGTGCGTTATAAGTTCTACTTACGCTGAATCATTGGACCTTAATACATAGCTTCAATCCGATCATAATAGAAGTTTAAATCGATACTAATAAAGAGTCACGCATATTGGAAGCAGCATAATTCTAGCATCACAACGGATCAATAATCTAAACAACCTACCCGACAGACTATTACGTTGATGTATTGTTTCTCAAGTATGTTGTGATATAAGCAAAAGGTTTTCACACTAAAAAGACACTAAACTCGGTAAGAGCGGCTAAGAAAAGCTCTTACGTCTCCGTTCTCTCAATATATCATATTTTTTCCCGCGTCTGGTGATATACGAGCGGGCTAGAGCGTGACAGGCTTCCGGGGTAATATTAATAAAATTATTGTGGGGACACGTTGCGGGCTCCGAGCCTGACCTAGCCGACACGTGCATTGAACAAACTTCATTGTTGTGCTATGTTTAGAAACGTCGCGAACAGCAAATTGTTATAATGCTGTGCATATTTTAGACGTGTATCACGGGCAGCCAAACGCCTTGGGCGGTTAGTGCTTTAACAATAAAAAATTATGATAAAAATATTATTTAATTAGTTATCTTTACTATAACGCAAACAAGACTAAATTTGTGATCAGAGAGATTTTTCTTTCAGATATCTTATTGTCTATTTGACATAATATCGTATGTTTCATCTATCTTGTATATTAGTTTCCCTGCATATAGTTAGATGCGATAAGGTGAAGTTCAGGCAAACAATGAAGGAACTCACTCAATAACTAATATTAAACGCATTCAGAGTATTCCCGTGTACCTCGGAACTACTAATAATAATCATTAATCACTTAGTGTCAGGAAGTTTTCCGATAAGTCATATATCGCTATCGAGACATCTTTAATTACGCGAAGGGAAATAATATACCAAATGCTCATTCGCCACGAATAAAAGGGAGCGACCGTAGCAGGTAGCCGATATTAGCCGATACGATGCTATTAAGATATTTCGCCGCCTCATTCCATATTATCTACTTTGAATCGGGCGGATCATTAACCATTTCCAATTACATTAAAATTTGAATTCATTCATCACGATCGGAATAATCGAACGAATACTTTTTCGGTTGTCTGCTCTTTGATTAGATTTTTACTGAACAAACCCATCCATCGCCGAACCACAAAAGGTCGGTGAAGCTACGGTCGAGTCTCGTTTCCCATTCGTTCCGCTGTCCAGAAATTTTCGCAATAAAATTAATCGTTCCAATAAAATTGAAGTAGAATAGAACTTCCCATGCATGAGTACCTTTTAATTGGATCGTTCATTTTGTTCTTTGCAGACAGCGAAACGAGAAATCAAACTTCAGTGAGTTGTTCTTTTGTAGGAAGGCGATTTCGAGACGCCGCTAACTAAGTGGTTAAAAGTTTCTGCTTCTTAAACAACTTTTGTGCAGACGAATGTTTGAAGGAGTTATAAGTTATAACAATATTGTTTATGAGTAAACTCAATTTCATGTTCATTTAGCAGCAATACAAAGGGGATTTTAAAATAATTGAATTAGAAAAGTTTTTTACTGAAATCTTTATATTGAAGAGGTCGAAATCTTGCGCATTATCTATACATATAATAAAACAGTAACCGAACCATTTCTGTACATTGAATATTTTTCAAAAAGAGTAATTGGTATGCAATATGTATGTTCTATAGATACCCAAACCATGGTTAGAATTTTTTTTTTCTGTTTGTCTGTTTGTCTGTTTATCTGTTTATCTGTTTGTATGTGCGTCAATCACGTCATAACCACTGGGCAGATTTTGATAAACTTTCACATGCAGATAGGCCAATATTAGGTGCAACTTATAGGCTACATTTTATTTGAAAAAAAAATTTTTTTGGGGTGGCTTTTCATACATGTAAACGGAGGGTAAAAAAATAAATTCGCGAATACATCATTAAATGAGGTGTCATTAGATAGGTCTTTAAAAATGAAATAGAGGTTTCTAAGTATGTTTTTTGCTAAATTAAATATTTTTTGAGATATTCGATTCTAAAGTCGTGAAAATGTCATACCACGTGACAATGTGAGATTTTGGTCGACTTGCGGCCATGTCTTTTTATACTCTTAATGTATAGATACGGTAAAAATACTCAATAAATTCTCAAAATCTTCAAAAATTAACTAACTCTCCACCCGCGGCTTCGCTCGCGAGGGCTACAATTTTCTGTATTTTAAAGAGGCGCGCACTATGAGATTTTGGTGAAACCTATTTCCATAGAAAATTATAAAAAACACTAAAGACAGGCGCATATATCAGTGGTCCTGCGACCGTAATTTTTTTAAACTTTTGTTGTGCGTCTCTAAAAATACAGAAATTAGTAGTCCACGCGTGCGAAGCCGCGGGCGGAAAGCTAGTATGTGAAATAAAGTGTTGAATACTATAAATGCAAACTTGCTTTTAAGCGAGTAAATTTTGGAATGAATAGTTGCCATTCATCAAATCAAGAACTAAAGCAAAAAACGTATTATGGAAAGTTGTCGTCAAAGTGAGCAATTCACTCCGCATAAGCGCAACTCCCGGTGGGTTCGACAATAAAATTCAGCCAGACGCATGGGATAACAGCCATGGAACAAACGGAAATGTATCCCCATTTTAATTTTCGACAAGCAATCGCGTTTAATGGGTTGATCGCGATTCCCACTTGAGTTTGTTCGATTTTGTTTAATTTGATCGCGTCGGCCATTCAGAGCCGGAATATAGGATAAAAGCAATAAAGTTTTTCGATTTTAGTGCATATATTTGACTTAGTGAGGTAGGACTAATGATGACAGTATATTTAGTGAAGGAAGCCGTGCTTTGGCGTGAATGGGTAGCGCTTGGCATTTCATAACATCAGAGAAGATTGGGGTCACACGAAAGCATATAATTAACCTAATATAGCTTTTAAAGGGGTTACTTAAGGAATTCTATTCTATGCTATTATTAATTTATACGACAAAAGCGTTAAATAATCGTGAATTTTTATGAGCGCCACTTTTGGGTAGAAACAATTATTAGACATTCCATTGTACCTTTAATTAATTTCTCAATATAATATATTGTATGAACTAAAATTGAATCACAATATGAGCTATGCAATATGCATATATGAGATCCGCAGATTTAAAGATTATTAAGATTATTTTAAAGATTATTATATTTTTTTAAATATATTGTTAAAAAGCCCACCTTCATCTGAATCAATAATCTGTTATAATATTATTAAATATATCTAAAATATTGCCCATAATGTAATATGATGACAAATTGACACGCCCAGTTTTTACACGAAGGTTTAGTTATTTTTGCATATTCAGTAGCTAGAGCGAGACTTTTACCGTGACCTGGGTTAGGAATAAATGTTTTAACCTAACTGAAATTTCACAGCTTAGCCATGGGGATAACTTTTGTAGAAGTAATATAATGTTGGTTCACTTTGCAGGTTCTAACTTGGTTCAAGTTCGCTAATTAGTTAATGAACGCATATTATAATCAGTATCACAGGTATATGACCGACATTTTACAAAGAACTATGATTTTTTATTTAAATTTTTAAGCTTTTGATATAATGTTAATGTTGTTTTTATGACAAGTATGAAAATTATCCCCACCCGAAATGCTTACATAGATTCTATTGTTTAGTTTTTTGTATTATAGATACATAAAAATATTTGAAAAATCTGACTGAATTATCCGCTTGAATCGTGATGAAAATACAAGTCTGTTTATGTCGCATACTTTCCATTGTTTTTGATTAATGATAAAAGTAAGTATATAAAAAGGAAATTGTTTAAAATTTTATCGTTTAATTGGAAGCTGAATAATTCAAAACTTGATTGTCGAAAACAAAGTGAAAAAGCGAATAATTCAAAACTTGATAGTCGAAAACAAAGTGAAAAAGCGAAACGTTTTTAAATTGGTCCGGAGATATTGCTCAGTAAATACAATAAATGAGAGCGTCTAATGAATTGTGGTTAATAATGGGGTTAATAAACAATAGTTTGTAAAAGGCGAAGAAAATAAGTGAAACAATGAAGGAGGAAGCTGAGTCACGAGGCGCTAGTTAAGAATAATTAAGACAAATGCCTGACAACCGCTTAACTTCTGGGTCTGAGTTATGCAATAAGGTTCCCACGAGGTTTTCCGCGGGAGTTTTGGCTTTGCCACTTTTTAGTGTTTGTTGAATAACTTTAATTTATAATACACTGTTAAAGTTATTATTTATTTATATTAAAATAAATATTATCTTTGACGAAATTTAACTCTGTTGTATTGTGAATAACTATTTGTATAATACTTGAGTAATGACGAAGTGTAGTAATGTTGGTTGTTGTTGTTAATAATAACTAAGGTTGAAAACTTAGTTTGTTTGTGTAGTATTCAATATGAATTAACCTAGGTTGAAAAACATTCACACGTGTGTGTACCTATCTATATTAGAGACCAAATGAACACTAATTTGGTCTGGTGCAAAAGTCAAACTCCATACAAAACACGATTAAGCAACGCACACATAGACAACGCTTACCGATACGATATTTCAGGTTACATCGGAACAGTGAGCGCTACAGAACATTATTTTGATGTTTTGTGGTGTGCGCAAATGTCCATGTTTGACAGACGAGCTTGTATCTGTGTGCGTAGCATGTGCGTAGATATGAAAGGTGAAGTAAATACACGAATGTGATTTCTGCACTTTTTTGCGAATGGGTAGTGTGGTTTACTCACCAAGGTCTTCAGCGTCCTCGCTCCACTCCCCCTCCTGCGCCCAGCAAGCAGCCAGCATCACAAACAACCGGATCCACTTCACCGAACACATTGTTACATCATGAACACTCACACACACTCAAATAGGTACTGTTTCATTCGCGTCACTACGACACTGTTCCTGGGCATTTTTGTTATTCATTTATCACATAGGTAAAGGTTTATCTAAAATACAAATTAAAAAAATTATATTAGAATTCATCTACTTACTTGCTATCACACTAATACATTTTATTTTATAGATTATTTGTTACAGAGAGAAAATCTCATTGAGATATTATATTTTATGCGTAAAAACGTTTATAATTTATAAAAATATATTATAAATTAAAATCGTTATCCATTTGTTTCGTAAATTAATTTTAGAAGTTACATAAATATTAAATAAAATCTGGAGAAAAAATCTAGGAATTATGTTTAAAATTCGAATGTAATTTATGTTTTACTTTTAATCATTAATTTCAAGACAGCGCTATAAAAAAATGTAAAATTTTAAATATTATTATGTACATTAAAAAAAGTTTATTTATTTCTTTTATATATATTTTTTTAAATTACAGCACAAAAACTTTGTGAATTTCCTTACTAATATTAAAAATGCAAAAGTAACTCTATCTCTCTGTCTGTGTCTTTGATAAGCATATCACATTTACATTTGTTTTTTTATGCACAAATCTTATTTGCCACAGACTATAAGGTATTTTTTATCTGTGTGTGTGTAAAACAATGTATTTTTTATCTGTGCGGTGATTTGTCAAAAAAAGCAAAGTTGTAAAACGACGACCAAAAAGTTTGAAAAAGTTTGAATTGTTGTATTAGATAAATTACGAAGATCTAAATTAAAAAAAAATTGTAAATATTCTATAATTATTTTTATAAATATTCTATTACTTTATTTAATACTCTATGTTCGTATAACGATATAAGTGCAGTGACTATTTGTTTTTAATACGTAAATATATTAAACCTAGGCTTAAAATTGAAAAAAGAATACATAATTACTTAAAAAGCAACCCACAACATTTAAATTGAATACCAACAGTCAAGCTCAGAGCGATATTTCGTACCCCCGTCAAAAATATATAAAACTTTGACGCACGTTACGTTTAGCATACATGAGTAAATAATGTCTTTTAATCTCACACAAACGACTGACCCTTATCCCGGGAGTAAAAAGTTGCCAGAAAGGTTAGAAACAGTAACGAAAAATGTATTTTCGATTATGTTGTATAACATTCTGTCAAATGGAAAGGGTAGTTCGAGTTCGCCTTTGCTAGATTGTGCGGTAAATTTAAATCGGAAACGTGACTAAATTATATGAAATATATTAGAGATAACTTAATATTATTTTACATAAATATAATTTTTAAGTAAGATGAGTTTATTTGGGTTGATATGATCATTATTTTATAAATTTTTCTACTATAAAATTTAATTAACTTGACTAAAACATCAACAACTAACATAAAAAAAATTACTTTTAAGACGGACTATACTAACATGCAATAAATTAATGTAGGGTAATAACAAGATTACAAGTTTATTGAAAGTAACAATATACGTTGAACTCATTTTATAAGCACAAAGTGGCTATTGAAAACATATTACGGTTTTTCTGAAAAAACGAAGCATTTATAATGAACGATGATATTATAGGTCATAGACTTCGCATTAGCAATAAATCCAGTTTGTAGGTCGTAAGTCTTTGTTTATCTTATCTTATATTGAATATAGAACGAGCCTTTTTTTCTTATTGGATAGCTTTATTTATTGCACAAGTTTGTTTTTGACCGCCTCACGTACATTATAGGGCGAACCTTTCCAATCCGGAATTGGCAATCGCTATTTGATGTTATATGTTATTCAGTAAGTTTCACTCTCATATTACTCTGATTTTCTATTTTGACGGAATATGATGTAGTACCTGTATATCATGCCTTCAGAAAAGTGTGTTATCATTATTCTTTTGTCAAGAACTAATATTGCAATGTCATAATTGCAAATATAAGTTCAAATCATGCGTTTGTGATAAATGGTCATAAAACGTTAAATTAAAAAAGCTATGCTTAGTAAATATACAAAAAAACATATTGGCTGAATTAATTGAAAAAATAATTTTGCTGTAAATCTTAACTTGTCAAAAATATTCATATTCACTTAATAAAATGTAGCTCGATAATGCCGGCCGAGGATTTGACGACCTCAAAATTCTTATACACGTTTAGGACGCCAATGCCTTGGAAGGACCCTCTTTTGGGTGAACGACGATCCTGAATCTTTTATTAGCTTTGTGAATGGATGGCCAGTTGACATAACCGTCGTAGACATCTGTTGTGATATTACGCCATATTTCCCAGGGTCCTTTCGCTTCATTCAATCGATTTAGGAGGAAGCCGAATCCACTATTTTTCTGCACGTGGAATATTTTAGGGCTGAATTGAAATCGACGTAATACGTGTCGGTAGGGGAAGACAATTGCTGAAGAAGCGAATATGGATGTATTGTGTGTCATCAGAAAACTTGTATTATACGGTATATTTCGGAAATTGAATCTCAGAGGGCTTATTCAATCGCTTTATGGTACGTGTGCTTTTCCGAACACAAGGCTTGAATGGGTTTTGCGAATGTTAACTTACACAATATTTCAGAAGCTAAACTTTTATTTACTTTAAAGTTATTGAATCATTTAAAAAATTACAGGTAAAATTTAACGGAGCTGAGGCACAAAGGTATCGTTAAATATTGGTACTAATAATCAGTAATATTGAGTTAATATTAACGATTAACAAAAACTTGAGCAAGTTTTGGTCCAGCTGTGGGACGTGAACGCTTTTTAATGATGATTACATTTGAATATTTTGTCGTAGTATACTTTTATCTGAATCAATTCACCTGATAATATATTAGCTAGGTTTGCAAAATTCATTTTGATTAATTTCCGAGTCACTTTTAGGTCGATGAATTTTATGAAGAATTGAAGTTTCACAGATTCCGAGTAGACAAATTATTGATTGCAAAGCAATACAAATTTTTGGTTACACATTGATCGATGTAATCTTTAATGTTTTATTATGTGCAAGTTAGTTCTACTTGCAGATGCTTGCTAGTTTCATGGCGAGGAAGGAAAGAGAAGATAATAGATAACAGAAAAATGGGGAGAAGACATACTGCAACCTCTTTCTATAATGTGAGTGAGTAAAATAACCACAAGTAATATAAATTTAACGACCCGCATTCCATATTGAATACCACCTTATAAAGTTATTCCAGAGAACCATTTATCTTCAAGTCCGAGCCACTTCACTTAAATTTAAAAAAGCAAATTGAGTATTTCCACAAAATTAAGCGCGCAAGAATATTTTCTAAATCAACTTCAACGGTTGAACGGGGGTTACCCGTGAACATCTTCTTATAGACAATTTTTTCAGGTCGTTTAACGTTTAAGACAGTCCCATCTTTTGTAAATGGTCGGAATTCTTTCGAATATGGTATGGTTGGCATTTTTTGAAGACTAACATTGTCTTAGGGCGTTGAGGCGAAAATTTTTCTCAAGTGAGGTTTATTTTGAGCCTGTATTCACAGGCTGTAATAAGCGTAACTGTTTACTGATATTTTTGATTTTGTAGAGGTAAGATTGCGCATTGTTATTTTAAGTTCTTGGGATTAATTTTTTCTTAATAAATTATGGATGCAAGATTTATGTATTGCCTTTTGGAGTCGATACAATATAATGTATTTTTTTTAATTAGATTTTTACTTAGGGTACTTTTGTAAGGTTCTGTTGTTCATTTTGTAATTAACCATTTATTTAAATTGTAAATGACGTACAAACAGACCAAAGCAAAACAATCAAAACTTGTGTTTCATGCTCAATTTGAAGCTTAATTAATTCTACATAAGTATTTGCATACATTAAAACTGTTGGACATTATTAGAACTGTACAACCCTTGGTACTGAGTGTCCCTTGCGTCGAACCGTCGTTTTCGACGAAGTTTTATCCCTGAGGTCTAATTAGAATAAAAGAGTGTTAAACTTTTAAATAACAGTTGGGAACGATTCCAAACGGTATGCATACTTTTTGCACTGTACACAATAACGATAAAACAAATTTTGCGAGATTAAAAATTATTTTCTTTCATATAAATGTTCATAGTCTTTTTTGTACTTTTAAGTTCTTAATAAGTAATATTATAAATATGAAAGTAACTCTGTCTGTCTGTTTGTTACTGCTTCACGCCTTAATCATTTAAAGGAATGGATAGAATTTTGTACAGAGATAATTTTGATACCAGAAAGAGAACATAGGATAGTTTTATACAGGATGTTAAAGAGAACATAGGATAGTTTTATACAGTGATATATTTCAATGGGAGATAAATGCGGGTAAAACAGAGCACAGTTAGT
>LQNK01000357.1:342347-354634 GCA_001586405.1 Phoebis sennae | reverse complement strand
GTGTTCTTTACACTGCACTTCACCGCACTTATTGTTATCTTTTAACTACACTAACTCAAAAGGTTTAGTTATTTTCAGTCTTCTCACTATGTCTGTGTATATGACCATTTTATTATTATTGTTTAATAAAGTTTTCCAATAAATTATTATATTCTTAATTTTATAACTTTGTAAAAGTTTACTTTATCGAAAGAAATCAATTATAACTTGTTGTATATTTTAATTAATTTTAAATTACTTAATTATATATTTAGTTTAATTAAAACTCGTTTTCCGTTGCCTGCAGTGATAACTCTGCAGTCATATTTGTCAGCTGTTCTTCGATGATTTGAAAGATATATTGAAAACAATGGTTACATGCATCTTAAAATATTTGTTCTATTTGTTTATAATGAAGTAAATGTTATATTTTACAAAAAGACAATAAACCAATTTTTATTATATTTTCCTCCGCTAGTGGTGCATGTTTTCGTTTCTTCTTTTTTTTTTTGTTCTAATATTTTCCTGTTGTTAGATGTAGAATATATTTTCAGTTGATTAAATTGAATTCAAAATGTTTACTACAACATTAAATACAATATTATGTATACATTTTGTACTTATAATTATAAGTTGTAATTTTTTGTGTACTATTTTTCCTTTATTTGGGATAAAATCAGTTACACAAGATATATATTTGTACATTAGTTCATATACCATTAGTAAATATCAATCGTACAATTGCATAACCAAAACAAAGTTGTCCACATAATTTAATTTTAGAGCTACAATTGTTGTTTTTAAACTATTTTATACGTCTGATTTTAAATGTCTTAATTTTCTTTTTAAGAAATAGTGTATGTACAATGGGTCTTTACCTTAAATAAATTTTATTATTATTATGATAAAACTATGATTTAAAAAGTATTATAGAATTGATGCAATTCAAATTACAATTTAATTAATTTGACTGCTAGGAAAATTTGTGTGAATCAACACAAATATATTGTATAGTTTTACTAATTTATAATAATTCAAAGGAATAATTTTTCCTATTTCATTTTGTAATATTTCAATAAATACATCATACAACCAAAATATTTTAAGTCGTATATTGTAGTCATTTATGGAACACAGGATTTTATTATATTTTTTTTTATTATTATTATCTTTTAAATTGACACATATATTTACTTTATGTTTTTGGTATTATTATTTTGAGAGACCAAGAAAATATATCATGTGTTAAATAGCTATATCTATTCCACAAATTTATTCTTGGAACCATATGGTTATTTTAACATTTTGCCAACAATTTTAACCAGATTGTAACATTTTGCCAATCGTTACCAATTCGACCAATATCTCATTGGTACAATATGGTTATTTTATTCAGAAACTGTTAAATTTAATACTGAATAATACATGTTTTGTTAACAGATTTGGTCAGCAATAGGTTGGTTAATTTTACACATTCTTTGTGGTCCAAATATTAATGCACTATTACTTATAATAGTAAAACCATTTAAATTGCAGTTGGACTTATTTTAATTCTAATATTTTAATAATGAAAACGACAAATATGTATATTTGTTAAAAATGATGTAATTATAAGGAGAAAGGTTCCTAAATAGCGGAAAATTCACCTTATTGTTAACTTTTTAATGTGTCTAAAAATTTATGTGCTGTTACGACGTAAGATTGCTTCTAGATTTAAAACATCTTTTGTACTAAGTTTAAAATGTTTCTACAGTTCATAGTCTTACTAGTCCAAACTTGTTAAATTTTGTATAACGGAAAATTATTCAAAAATAACCTAGATTGGTTTAAATATTATTTTATATCTTTTTTGTCAATCGTTTAAACGATTGCATTATGCGAAGCAATACTTCAAAATCTAGTATTACCCTCCTTCCTTTTGAACCAAACCTTTTTATTACCGACCAAACTGATAACAGATATTTATCATATTGACATTACTGTGTGTGTCATTAATATATTTCACTCACTGCGTTTTTCCTCGTCGCCAATGTTATGTCCTATAGTTGTAGGTGAGCATTAAATAAAATATTCAAATATCAGTAAGTAGGCACACAGCTCAACGGATACGTCTGCACGCCACAGATGACAGGTTTGCAAGTGTCAGAAGTGACACTAGCGCCCCACTGGTCTGTGTGCTAACATTTATTATATATCGTGAACACCACAGTTGTAATCTAGATATAGTTTTATTTTTTAATAAATAATTTTTAAATCATTTGTTTTTTTTGGGCCTTCGGCTGTGTTAAACATAATTCATATTTGTAATGAGTATCACATGCAGGCCACGTAAAGATACACAATTATATTTAAATTAATGAAAAGGTATGAAAAATATATGAATCAATCTACACTAATATTATAGAAAAGATTTGATTTTTTATTTGTTTGTTTGAATTGAATAGACTCAGAAAATACTGGATCGCAATGGATGAGATTCAGACACAGAGATTCTTTGCAACCCGATGAAGGATATAATATGATAGGTTTTATTCCGAAAATCTTATGTGAACGGAAGATATACGCGGGTGAAACCGCATAGCTCAGCTGGTAAATACATAAAAATGGCAACTAAATAACTACTTAACTAAATAACTAATTTCCCGACACGGAATCATAAATTATACGAATGTTGTTAGTTAACATTTATAATTAGTATTTGTATGGAATTAAGGTTACAGTAACCATACTATAAAGATGTAATAAAATATAATTAGCCTTTCTCAGAATTAATTATCTTTGTTATTCGTGAGCTGTAATGTTAATCTAAGATTTTTAAAACAAATTCTATCTTCAACAAGAATTGTAGCAGTTATTATAACCAATTTTTTATTGTCTAGTTAGAATATTTAACAAAAATCTGTTAACTGATTTGTTTTCTATTAATGATTAAATCATTATCACGCATGCAATTTTCAGCTATTGACATTATAAGAACGTTTTTCAATAGAGTTTTCATTGTGTATCTTATCATTGTATAGTGAGACTTGAATTAATTCAGATAATATGCAAAGGTTTAAAATCACGACTAGGACTCATTAAATATAAATTAAAAGTAAAAGTAAAAAAACCTGATAGTTGACTTTATGTGTGTGTGTGTGTGTGTGTGTGTACCTTCAACGCCTACTACGTGTAATTTTTCCCACGTGTTACGGGTGAGTGAAATATCGTCCCCTCGAGTTAAGGGCCCCACGATTTGCCTCCAGAGACATCTTTCTGTTTATCCAGCAAGCCAGATAATGTTCCTTTGTGTCACTTGCTTTTGAGATATTGAAAAATATATCTATATAGCACCTTTCTTCTATCATCTAATATCGTTCATATTTTTTGCTTTTATGACATATGATTTGTTGTCACTCAGATCTTTTCGAAACAATTTCAAATGACTATTAAAATATCTATTATTCAATATCTGTTAAGCCACTACAAAGCAAACCGAGAAATGCAAACGAAACCTTTAATTACAAACTACATTGTCCATCTACGCGTTACATGCTCTTTTGTATTTCCAACCATTATTACAAACATCAACATTTCCCAGAAAAACCGAGGTCATTTACAAAACCCAGTTATAAAGTTCCGAGAGAAATGTGCAGCGAATCAATACAAAGGACATTCTTGAATTTAAATTGTACGAATGCCGCTCTCAACCTATTTTTACCGCCATCCGTTTTCTTTTAGAATTTACCCTGGCTCTCTCAATCAGAAAAACTGCTCGATACAGTTTTGTAAAAAAAATCTTTAATTCGCTTATAGGATTCCGATGTGCATGTACTTTCAGTTTGTCGTGTTTGGCAGTTAGTACGGGTATGCTTCTAAACGTGTAAACAAGTAAATGATTGAGAATTAACAGATCTGTTTACATATATATTTTACAGTTCATATTACAATATAAACTTCATGTAGTATTTGTTATAATGGTATAGTCTTTTATGTAAAAATATTCACAATGGTTAACATTGATCAAGAAATTATAAAAGTAAATATTATAAAAACATTATTCTTCACAAAACCGGCGAATTCTCAATCAAAATTAGAGGTAAAATAGAAAACAATGTTTGCAGTTACAAATCAGTTGTTATTAATTGATGATGTAATAATATACTTAAAAATATGTGTCAAATCCTATAAAATACTAAAATGTCTGGTGTTTCAATAATTAAACGACTGTGCAATTAATTAAGCGTATAAATAATTCATAAAATTTTATATCAAATAGTTTTATCATCGTAACAAAATGAATTCCTAATGAGATAGTCCAATTTTAATTAGGGACACACGAAATTTCAGGCCTCATTTTACACTTAATAAACTTAACAGACATTAAACATAACGCAAGCCACAATAATACACAATGTGTAATTTATGTTAGCATTGTATAAAGTAATTTTGTTGGGAGTTGCTAAAATAAGCATTAATACGAACCTCAGAAGAGCCACGGCTTCATAGAGGTCTCTAGTAGTCGTGTTTCATCCTTTGTGAGATTTTGGCTAAGTAATTTAATCCAACTCTAAAGTAATTATTATTTTTGAATAACTAATTTAAACAGTACCATTTCTGAGCCTCATGCTGCGGATTATCTACGTTATATGAAAGCTTGGATTAATATGGTTGAAAAATAAATTGGATTCAATATTACATCTTTTATCTCTATAATCATGTTGTAAGCTGTGATTAAATTTCATCATAACCAATGTTTTGATTCATATAATCTTTTGTACCATACTTTAAACTTGAACAAGTAATGATTTTAAATTAAACCATAACAATATTTAATATTTAATATTTAATAGAATTTCAAGTGAATAGATTATAAATATTTATAATATGAAAAGATCTTATACTTTTGAAATTATAGCCAGTCTATAAAATACGCTTTTAAATATATTTTATATGCAAACTTCAAGATTTGTTTTGCTTTTGAGGTCTTTCAATTGGCTTTTATATTTATTTCCATAATAGTATAAATAAAGAATACGCTTACGTCATAAGTTGGATCGATTATCTTTTGCTCCTTAACAAATTTCACAGTGTATTTTTAACACTACATCTTATTAATACCATTTCTTTGAATTATATTATTTGAATTATAATATAATTTCTTTGTCTATAATATTGTAGATTATAGACAAAGAAAACGGATTCTAAATATAGCATGTTTAGAAACGGTAGCCGTTGTCTGAACGTATGTGACAGCAAGTGGTTCCGTGCTTTATCGCTCTGGCGCCGCTCGAGGGTGCTCCGGTGGACAAGACGCAAAGCCTTTGATTCAGCTAAATCAACTGTATCGTATTAACTGGCTCTTCATCGTGGAGGTGCAATCTGGGACGTGTGGACTGGAGTGGATGTGTAAAGCGAAGTACGGTGATTTATTAATAATAATTGCTATGAAAATATTAGGACGAAAATATAGTATGAAAAACGCAATAATTAGAAAAGAATTACGTAGATTTAGTAAATTGAAATGGTTCTTACGTATCGAAATTTAATAATTAAACAGGCATAGAAGAGTGATTTGAAATAAAAAGAACATGCTTAATACTAATAATAAAAAAAAATTGACAATTGTTAATACAAAACACTTGAAATATATAAAATAGCACAGTTATAGCACAAAATAGATGGGTAGAGACGTCAAACTTGTTTTTCGCTTTTCATACCTACGCTCATTGTACAGACACTCACGTGTGACTTCCGGCCATTTTCAATATTTTATTTATCACCTATTTTGCTTACTAATGTCAGACGGATCTATCTCTTTGCACTTACTTTTATTGCAATATGCTGTTGATGGATAGTTTTTGGGATGTCTTTTGTCAATCAGGTATAATATAATTTGAGTTAACAATCTGTCCGTAATCTTTTTGACATTATTCAAAACGGTCGTTAAACAGATCGCATCACCGCTCAGAGTGGTCCAAGATAGACTGAGATATCGTGTTTGTTAATGTGCTTCTCGAGCGTACAATGCACGGAATAAGACGAAATACCTATATATCTTCTGATTATAGTGAGAAAACAAACACAATATTCTAAACTTCTGCAAATGACTGTGATTTCATATATTTTTTTTATTGCACAAAGCGTTATTAACATATTTCATGAATCACTGTTTTACTTAGATTATAATTAGATGTGTTAAATTTTTATTATCATGTAATGCCCCATAATATATTTTTATACACTTCAATCGTGTATTATTTAATTAACATTAAAAGAACTGAAATCATTCTATAATTAATGTATGAGACGTTATGAAAAATTAATAATTAAACCACATATTTTGAATTTTTGTAACGACGATAGGTATGTGTGCAATACCAATAGGTGAATCTATACGTCATAAAATATTATAGACCGTTGGTTATCCGATCTAGGTATCTATTTATGGATGTTTTGTGGGTGTTATAGCCAAATTTAGTTTGAGTGGGATTGCACTGACCTTTACACAGTAAACATGGGTTGAATTTTAGTACGTTCTCGGAACCAGTTTTATTTTTTATCGGCATGCGGTTCACCTGATGTTAAGTGACTGACCGCAGCCCATGAACAATGATATGATACAAGATCAAAATTTTCCAGATGTCTTGTCGGCTTGAAGGAATTGGAGGAGATAAGGAGAGGATTAATTATGGGAAATAAGGAAAGGAGTAGAACGGGATGGAAGAGCAATGGGATGGTAATATATGCCTCCGAATCTATGCTCACCGTAAGAAACGCAGTACAATATTGCAGCACGCCGATCTTCTGCGGGGAGAAGGGGGGGGGTAGTAATTTCAGCGATGCGAGCTTGGCCCAATGGCCCACACTTTTATTGATGAAGATGTTTTGTAGCAGAATTACCTTCGGTCAACTCGTACGGCACCCACGGGTAGAAATGGGGCGGCGACACACATATTCTAACCTGTCGCTACACGGGGAAAATACTTATGGTAGAATGGCTTTTACTCGCGGCTTTGGCCACGTGAATTTCCCATATAAGTCCCGCGGGGACAGTGTGATTTTGGGGATAAAATATATATCCTCAAAATTTCAATAAGATTGCTTGAGTAGCTAAAGGGTAAAGAGGCCTGTAACAAATTTATAATATTATTTCGAAAATTGTATTTCTGTCATTTTAAATTATAGTTTATGAAAATAATATTAATCCTACTAGTCATATTATAACGTAAACACAATAACAGATTTTGAAACCGTTGGAAAGTTCAAGAGATAACACAAAGTGTACACACAATATAAACTAAAACTCGCTCCAAATATATTCACTTCAATGAAATTGCCTCTTCTGTATAATAATTTTAGATATTCTTATGTTCAAACTACACATTAGACATAGCAGCTAGCTTTAGCTCTGTGTACACATTTTGTTTCAAAATAACTGTAATATAAACAAGTGTATGTTTATTTTTGAAAAAGTCTCGTATAATTCCATACTTTATTAAAACTTAAAGTTAAAATATTAAATAAATAGCTGGACAAACACCCCAGTGCCACACGGCGGAGTAGAATACTTCGTAATTGCTTAGTTTTAACTTCATCAACGTCTAAATAATCCGATAAGGCTGACAGCGTGTCTCGGCATTAATTCGCGATAGCTGCCTTCTTCCCAATACTTCGGATTCAAAATAACTCCGCAACTTTGGATAAAGGGCGAGGTGTAGTTAAATGTATCAGGTTCCCTCTCTAATTTAATTACGATTTCAGAAAGGGAATTTCACAAATGGCTTTACGCGTGATGTATTTACGAAGACCTAATAGTAACAGAAAATTGAGCCGCTTTCAAAACTTCGCCTGAAAATTTATCGAACGTTACGTTTCATTTCAACTCTACACATGCTGCAACTTTATAATTGTTTCTCGTTTTAGGAAATTAAATAAACGCCCGTGAAAGTTTTAATTATTTCTTCATTTATTCATGGGTGTAAACGGAATTGTTCAGAAAATTGTTTCGGTCTGTTTCAGGAATTGTACTGCGAGAAGTTTAAACTTCAGATCCGAGTATGATTTATTAAATTTTATAATCATCTAAATCTATAATTAAGATGGCAAAATCTTTTCATAAAATTTTATTGCCTTCAAAAAAGTAGTGTGAATTAAATGACTGTTATCAAGGTAGGTTGAAGAACAAACTTCCTCAGATACATACTTACAAATATAATATTTGAGATAAAAGAAAGACAAAGCCAGAAAATTTAGATAACACA
This sequence comes from Phoebis sennae, assembly GCA_001586405.1. Taxonomy (NCBI): domain Eukaryota; kingdom Metazoa; phylum Arthropoda; class Insecta; order Lepidoptera; family Pieridae; genus Phoebis; species Phoebis sennae. The sequence continues at coordinate 346,412 of LQNK01000357.1, read as the reverse complement.
AGTTAATAAACGGAACTTGTAATCTCAGAGTTCGGTGGTAAAAATGCCTATTGTCATAATATAAAACAGAGCGGCGGAATAAAACCACCGCCCGCCGACACTTTCATAAGACACTTCCACCATAAGAAATCCAATTTAACTTTGTCGCCGAACAAAATGTTCCAATAGAAATAATTTCGTCAAGGACGTCCAACAGATGTACAATTCAATCAGGGGCTTGTGTTTTTTCTCGTATTTCCTTTTCGCGTCGTAAAGTCGTTTAACGTTGTCAATACTTTTAACACCTGTACGATCGATTTTATGAGGCTTTGAAGCTATTTTGCAAATGGCTTCGATTTCGATTAGAATAGCTATTGTTTGACGCTTCCATGAATTGTTTTGTTCCGAGCCAATCATGGTAGGAGAGGTGAGAACTGGGGTTTATAAAGCGATACTTTAAATTTTTATTCTGAAACAATATAGTTTTACAGTCAGTTTTATTAGTTTTGAAAACGTGACTGTGGTTTACGTGGCAGGAAGTACTGCTTTATGATGATAACCATTCGGGAGAAAATAACGGGAATTTAAAAAAAAATATAAAGTTGTGGTTAGTATTGTATTTACTATTTTATGTTTTTAATAATTAAAATATTGCAATTTGTTATTCCTAATTAGAAACAATAATTTAAAAAAGCAAGTTCTATAAAAATACTTATAAACTGTAAAACACATTCCATTAAAGCTCTTAATTATATTACACTGAAAAAATTGCCGAAGATTTTTTCAATACGGTATGTTTATGTTATAAGGGCAACTTATATATTGACCGTAACGGATAATTGTATCTAATATCCTGAAAAAATAGCCAAGCATGGTCACCCTACCAACAGGTGCACTTTTAACTTGGCTGAATCGCAAGCAAACACGTTTGACGAAATAATATTTTACGTGATGCACTTACACGTTTTATAAACAAAGTCAGAGTTATGAGGTTATGATACTTAGTTTAAGCTTTACTTTTTCACGTACGCATCAGTAAATAACTTCTGGAAAGCTATGTGATTGTATTGTCAGCAGCATTTTGTAATTTCATGCTGTAACGAGTTTTGTATGTCATCTTTTTATGCAAATGTCACTTATTAGGTGTCATCTAAGTCCTATAAAAAGAAGGTGCGTACAATATCCTGACGCATTGGCAACAGTCGTTATGGCTACATTTATATTATATTTAACCTTATTTACATAGCCGCCCTATTTTGTTTTTTACAATATATTTACTTACAACTTGGCAAAGTAATTTCTCGATTTTCTTGTTTTAGTCGTATGCAAATAATGACTTTAAAGTAAACTAACAAATCAAATGTATTATATATTAGATTTGTTATAGTTTTGATATTATTTAAATAAGAGATAAGGATAATAACTAACATCGAGTAAACACACACGGATTCCTTTGTTATTTATCTGACGAAACGTTGAAAGGTCAATGACCGGTTTGCCCAGCGTTTGAAATATTCTGTATCTATAGTGATACACTGAAGAGAAATATTTGATTGTTTCGAGGTTTATTTGTATATCATACGTGTACTACAATTGTCTGTTTTTTGTATATTCAGAGTTAAAAGCATATAAATTTGATACCAAAATTTATTATCGAGGACAGTCAATATATAATTGTAATGATATTGTAAAAAGGAAAAATTAGTGTTTTTATATACTTGTAATGTTTCATACAAAAATTGCTGGGCCTTTTTTGAAAATATATTAACCACTAGAAAGCTCCATCTTCACTAAGTGACATAGGCTATATAACATTATGCTACGGGAACGAAGCCGTATGGAAAAGATAGTAGGTTATATTTTTGTAACGGATAAGAAAACATAATTCATTAAAAATTCTTTATTGGCAACATTTGACAGCTGTACTAGGAGTTTAAAAAGTTTAATATTATGGAAACGTCGAATTTTATTGTTTATCGAGATAATTTACTGCAAATAATCTATAAAGGAATGATCATGGTGCTTAGATAGTAATAATTATAATATAAAATCTATTTATTAACTTATATCACTATTTAAGTAAACATTTTAAATTATTGTTTTTCCAAACTTTAACAAAGACAATTTTTAATTAAAAACACTTATTTTTATAGAAGTATTTTAAAGTAAACGAATAACCCTGTAGGCAAAGTAAATTCGTTGCTGGATTTATATTTGCATATTGTTAGCCTTCCTGAAAGCAAAAAATCTCGCAAAATATTACATTTTCATTCATTACAAGTTATACATCGTGGTTTCACTCGCGTATATTCAGAGTGATTTCCGGATAAAAACTATTCTGTGTCCTTTTCCGTGTCTCAAGCAATCTTTGAACAAAATTTCATCCAAATCGGTTCACTGGTTTAGGCATGAAGAAGTGACTGCAGACAGACAAAGTTACTTTTACAATATTAAAATATTGTAAATGCATGCATTTTTTGCCGAAAGATAGAAGTGATTTACACTAAAAAGGAGAAAATAACTTTTATTTTATTTTTGTTCAGGAAGTCAGTTCTATTTTTAGGCACAAAGTTATTATTTTTCCATGTTCAGTGAATTGTGAAGCGATATCTCATCAGAACTAGTCACAATTCAGTCTCAGAGTTAGAGTTAAATCGGTAAATACATCATTAAGCCTTAACCGCAGTGCTTATTCTGTTGATTTTCAAGGAGTTAAACCTGGATCTTCATTTATATGGATCATTAGACTTGAACCAAAATTTATATGTTAACGTACCGACTCTTAATGAATTATCCAAAAATCTGAAATTTCTTTAAATCGGAAAAAAATATACTGTAAAAAATTGTGGTTTAACAACAATGATTTAAGTATAAAATTTATTTTGTCATAAAGCACTAGTCACTTCACAGGCACTCATCCCACTTAAAATATTATATACAAAGAAACCTGACTCTTAACAGGAGAGTAAACATTATTTCTTACGTTTGATGTGAGGGAAAGAAATATTTTCTAACAAAAAATTACAGTTATTATTATTTTTGTATCAGAGCAAATTTGATACCAACGCCTACCGCAGTTGCATTTATGTGTACACCAAAAATATGTACATTAATGTTAGCATTAAGACCGTTGGGGGTGCTGCAGTATGCAGTATCAATTCTGGCACTTCTTATATATCTTCTGTGGCGTACGGACGTATCCGTTGAGCTGTCTACGCCAGCATAATCTTTCATGTCAATTTGAACCATGATAGTTACACAAAATCTACTTTTTTATTTATTATTAAGCATTCATATTTATACATGCGTTTTCTTTGCCCTTTACCCTACCTTATAATATCAAAGTAGTAAGTCATAGTCTGGACCGTCGTGTGTTTCAATTACTATGAGGCATATGACATACTGTATGGCATTGGTAAAATTGTACGAAAAACGCAAACGCTTTTTTTATAGCGCATTCAATAAAATGTCTAAGGCTCCATTCCACGTTTCATTACGTGTCTTCACGAACATTAAATATAGTAAGACTAGATAAAAAGCGTCCCATACTGCCAGCATCCGAACTCTGGATGTGAGCCAGAAGAAGGAAGGACATTATGAACGGTCAAATATGTTTTCCTGTAATGTTTGAAATATTTTATATATTTTTGTAGATAATCGAGAAATAACGCTTCAAGATACCATTGTATGTATGTATCTAGATAGAGTATTGCTTTACATACCCTCAAGCCCGGTTATTAAAAATACTATGCTTTGCTTTATACAGCAGTTGTTAGGTTTAAATTGTTTGTTAGAAGAGTTCAGCATTCAATAATTGAGATGCAAGATTAAAATAACCCCAAGCTTTTTCGCCTAATCCCCTTTCGCCTAAGGCATTGGAAACCTGGGGCGGTACAACGGCAAAAACAAACTTTTGACAAGCTGACAAAAGTGAAAATAAGAGAAACATCATTTTTCTTGTTGACACATTATTTCACTACGTGGTGGTGAATGGAGACGATGCACGCACTATTAAACACAAGGGGAAAGTCGCGGCGAATAGTTATGAAAACATAATTGAATTTGTTTGAGAAACGATGCACAAAC
>LQNK01000357.1:316889-341833 GCA_001586405.1 Phoebis sennae | reverse complement strand
CTTTTTCCCCTAAATCCCCTTTCGCCTAAGGCATTGGAAACCTGGGGCGGTACAGCGGCAAAAACAAACTTTTGACAAGCTGACAAAAGTGAAAATAAGAGAAACATCATTTTTCTTGTTGACACATTATTTGACTACGTGGTGGTGAATGGAAACGATGCACGCACTATTAAACACAAGGGGAAAGTCGCGCCGAATAGTTATGAAAACATTATTAAATCTGTTTGAAAAATGATTCACAAACAAATAACAAGAAAGGCAATTACATCTAATAATAAAGAATTTTGTAGTTGCATATCTATACTAATATTATAAAGCTGAAGAGTTTGTTTGTTTGTTTGTTTGTTTGAACGCGCTAATCTCAGAAACTACTGGTTCGAATTGAAAAATTCTTTTTGTGTTGATTAGACCATTTATCGAGGAAGGCTTTAGGCAATATAACATCACGCTGCAACTATTAGGAGCGAAGAAATAATGGAAAATGTGAAAAAACGGGGAAAATTGTTCATGCTTGAGGGCTTCCGTTCCGTTCCGTTCCGTTGCGTGGTTCAAGATACCAAATAATTATGTATAAAAGAATTATTCCTCTTGAAATAATCTACAAAAATGTCTGGGACAGTATATGTCTATCTTTTAAGATTAACTCACTAGAACCGTTTTTATGTAACATAATTATGCTAAGAGAGCGAAGCCGCGCGGATCAGCTAGTTAATTATAATAATTAAAATCATTATGATCTTGTTTTACCGGGAAGTAAATTCGTTCCAAATCAATATTGCTTCAACCGAGAAACAGAGTGGAACAGTTTCCTTGGCAACTTATAATAGAATATTTGAAGGCGGAGAAACTCCTAGTCATTATGCAAAATATTTGCTCCAATGGGCATTTTAACTGTAGACATAGCGTCAAATTTGATTTATTTAAATTACGTTTGTGGGTCGTCCAAGGCAAATGTTATCAAAGTGTCTTTGACTCAGCCGGCGATGACGACTTCCGGAACCGTTACACTCTGCTGAATTTTACAGTGATCTCGTTATTTGTGCCCGACGGGTATCGTTAACAGCCACGAGATTTTGACAAATTAGCTTTGGATTTGGTCCGATAACCTAGTTAGATATTTGCTCCGCTAGAAATGTGACAGTTGATTTAATTGGTATCGATTGGGTGGATGCCGTTCACTTTGATGTCTTGGAGCACCCGTTTGAATGATTATACTTCAAGGGAATATTTTTCAACAATGTTATTAGTTAGTACCCACGTCTATATTTCTTGAAGGAGCTTTTAGTTAATTAAAAAGAAAATAAATGTGACATTTCAATTCAAAATAGAAACACTAATTGGAATAAGTATTTCTAAAACTAGTCTTGTTATAAAGAATTAGTCAAAAGTTTTATAGTTATGATTATGTTTTTAATTAAAAGGCAATTGGTAGTGACGTCGAGCGTATTGTTTCAATAGCTTGGTTTAATTTGAAGTAAGGAAGCGTAGTTTCATTACTTGTTAGAAGATAGGAGCGTTTAATTACTGCAAGGCTCCGCTAATTTGACACTATAAGCTATCCTATATATTGAGTTTGGAAGCAGCGGGCTGTATGCGTCTATTAGTTAAGGCCAAATTACAAACACGCTTCGTCTTATGTACTAAGCATTTACTATTTTTGTAAGAAGTTGCTGACTTTATTTTATACTGGCCACTCTAACGGCGACTAAAACATTGTACAGTTTTTCAAGTCATGCATACTTACTAATGGGAGATATATTGCAACTATTGTTCTATGCTACTAAAACATGATGTTTAAAATGGTAAATACGAATTATTTTGAAAAGTAAAGCATTTATTTTACCGTTACATTATAAATATTATACATTAAATTATCTTGAAAAGAGTTGAATAATCAAACGTTAAGATAATTAGATAAGTTATGTTTCTAGAAACTTCAAACTATAAACAACATAGAACCATATATACTAGAACTTAAACAAGACAAGGTATAATAATAGACGACACAATATTGATACATCATAGACACCAGGAATTCTCAGTAAGTAAAATTCGATCAATAGGAATTATTTCACTGCCAAAACAGCGCATTTCAATGTTTTTAAACCTGTAACGTCTATAAAGGTCTCTCGTACGTTTCTCTGGTCGAGTAGGTATACAAAGTGCTAATTGTTAATTACGAGGCTAAATCAGCAAACAGACAATATTCAACGAGAATTCGTTCCACGCTTTTTGTCTTTAATGACACACGCCTATTTTTTTACAAATATTTACTTGGGAAACAAACAAAACTTTACTCTGGAATGGTTGCACTGTTAAAAACATCGGATTGGTGGTCTTAAGACTGAATTTTGCAAATGATAGTAGAAATATGTGTATAATCATATATAGCAGTGATAACAAATCTTCACTAAATCTAATAATAACTATTATAAAGGCGAAAGTTTGTAAGTATGGATGTATGGATGTTTGTTACTCTTTCACGCAAAAACTACTGCTCTGATTATGATGAAACTTGGTATACATACAGGTAAGGGTTCAGAATAACATATAGGCTACTTTTAATCCCGGAGTTGCCACGGGATCAGACGTTACGCGGATGAAACCGCGGGGCGCGGCTAGTTATTAAAATAATGCTTTTCACCTGCCCCTTCTACCGCTCATTACTAATGATAAGGCCGCTGAATGCGTTGTATTTTATGTTGTCAACATTCTTGCTTTTTATCTGCTATGTATATTAAATAATGAAATAATAAAAATAATAATGAAGCAATTAATACATAATGTTTTTTATGGTATTTGATTTCTGGAGATAACTTTTTAAACGAAAAATAAATTATATGGTGATATGATGATTATTATGGTGTAAATGTATTACAATTGGATTATACGATATGTGACTAATTTAGGACAAATTTATTTTGCATGCTGTGACTGTTACAGCAAAACATGTATTCGAGCAAATAAAGATTTTGAATTTGAATTTGAATTTATAAAATCATATCAATTTTCAATTATTCAACATACATCTCTTTCATGTAAAACGGCTCTTAATTTTTCTTTGATCTTGAATCAAAATTTGGTATTTTATTAACATAAAGCACACATCCACGCATCCTGATGAGGGTAAAAAAATCAGACTCGTAAAAAATATAAAAATGGAGGATACAATGTACACACGGAAATAATAACATGCCGTTTTATTTTACGCTACTTGAAACGTTAAAATATTGGTGTTGGTATAAAGCAAATGCAAATCAAATACGGTGTTTTCAGATATCCTAAAGAATTTAGTAACACATAAAACCAAACTGAAGAGTTTATTTGTTTGTTTGAACGCGAAAATATAAGTCAGTATACAGTCCAATTTCTTTAATCGACTTTAAGGCTTTTCATATAACATTATGCTATGGGAGCATAGCCTTGTGGAACATGTTGAACACTTGTAAAGAACTAGTTACAAAATTAATATAATTATTTCTCTTTATATCGAATGCGCTTAAGGTTTCAACTATTTAACTATAGGAAACAAGTTAAGCGTTAAACTTCATAAAATATATTATAGAAGCCACAAAATATAAAGTATTTTCACATAATTCAAAATATTTTGAATAAATCAGCATTGGTTAGTTACGCAACTCATGTTCAATTTATATTGCAAAGTCGAAGAAAGCTTTAAACGTAAGCTTTAAGGTTTAACCTATAACTAATAACTATGTTTTAAGCGTGGCAAAGTTTGGGAACAGGAAAATGTAAACTGAAGCCATTAAACAGATTTTAAACTACTTCCCAACTTATAAATAGCATTTTCGCAACTTAAGTTTTGACCCGCACAATATTTTTGTCAAATAATTAAAGGATGAATAAAACTTTAAGTTTCTCATCGTTTTTAATTCGGTAAAAACGTACGTCCGTAATGGAAGTCAATTGCCTTTTTAATGATTGGTACACAATCAATCTACAAGTCGTGGTTACAATTTGTATATTGGTAAAAATACACCTCAAAAATCTGGTGGATAAATTTGAAATCGACTCTTATATCTACTATCTTTAAATTTATATTAAGCGAAATGTCTGTAAGATATCATCAAAACATTTTATTGGTTTGAAGCCTAATTGATACCATTTTGTTTATGCGTTATCCGGTTGCGTTTTTTATCTTCTTTTCTATTACAATTCTTCACATTATTACTAGTAAGTAATCGCCATATATAAACTGCAACCTATCGAACCTATAACAGCTACAATCAATAGTGAATATCTTCCTACTGGTTCTGTATATCTCGTATAGCAAGACAAAACCTCTGCTTCGGCCTCATTCTCCCCTTTGTATTCATGACGCCTAGTAAACACGTAGGATCCAAATAAGCCGATCTAAATTGTCGGTAACACAGCTATTGAATTTAGCCACATAAGCTGGGTGTTCACATTTCGATATCGTACGCATCGGATTCTTCAAAAATTTTGTTCGACAATAACTTGAGTATTGTTTATCAGATCTTGATTTAATTTCATAGGCAAATAGTTTTAACTAAAGAAAATATGAAGTTCGAAGATGTGCGAAATCAGTAGGCGGATCTCGTACGGTTTATTCGATCTCGATAAAATATTGTACACAAATATTTCGAATATAAAAATGAGTGAAAAGAGGGGAGGCGAGGGGGGGTGAAATAGGCGATTTTCATATGAATATAGCCGAGTGTGGTATCAAATGAAAGGTTTTGATTTATATATTACAACGCGAGGTCTAGTTCAGAGCGACCCACTAGTTTGTTAAGAAAATGCGTGCCGTACGATGCGGATCATAGAACGCACTTATATGATCTTCCATCCTATATAATATACTTGTATATATCTTTAATAAAGGGTATTCGTACAACAGTCAGGCTGTAACTCGGCTCCCAGTAACACTATCTTCTTTATACATGGCATGGCGTCCTTGCCAGAATACGTACAATACCGATGACTGAATGAATGAATGGAAACATTTTAAAGTGCACACCAAAATTAAATATACAAATAGACACAATAAATATAAAAAAGGCATGTCCTTTTTTACTCTCACATATGGCGGCCTTATGGCTATTGATTGCTCGTCTCTTCCAGGCAACCATTAACATATAGCTCTATTTGTTAATATACAACATAGACAAATAGAAGTTTGACAGTAGGCGCATAAAAGCTGTGAAGGAAGCTGAATCATTTATTAAAAAACATATACTTTATACAATTATGCGATATGTGGACGCGTAGTATAACACAGAGCATAAAGCTTATTGTGAGGTACTGAATGGAATCCTAAATCTTAATGCTTTAAAGGAATTTTTTAAAAGACTCGTCCCACGTAATCAAATTATAAAGATATTCGAGTTTGTTTTCTCACCAAAATAGGTAGCTGAGTGCTTTTTACTTAATTTTATTGGGAGGTAATGCGAAAACCGTAACGAAATAAAAGCTCAAATTTTATTTTAATATTTTTTAATACAATTATGTTATGTTATGCTTATTAATATAATCTACGTATAAGCATCAGTTCTCTATTCAGTCGTGTTGCTACGTTGACGATGGTATGTGGACAGTAGTAGGGCTGCCAACTCTTAACTTTAAAATATAGAACGTTGTACACATTACACTTTAAATTTATTAAATATTATCTTATACTTAATAGAACGTATTCTTTCCAGGCTGTTGAAAAGTATGTTCAAACTTAGGCAAACGAGAATTTACAGATCATAAGAATCAGAAACGCTAACGCTTGGGTATTGCTTTTCTTATACACTAATTTAACTACTTAACTACAACTTACAACTAATTAAGTTACAACTCATTCATGAAATATAGTGATCGACCCGATTTAAAACAAAAATTTAACGTACAAATGTTCACTTACTAAAATATAATACCAATTTGGAGACATACTTGTATTTCTATTTAAGATGATGTCCAGCCAAAAACGAGGCTATCATTCTGGGCGTATATCATTTTCTTAATTAAAACGGTTGGCAGCCCTAGTGGTCAGTACGTAATATAGGCTCATATCAATTTATGCCTAAGCAGCCTTCAATACATGTAACCGTCTAATTTGAAACCCGTTCATTACGTTTCTATTCAGTATGTATAAAATTCCAAACCGCCGAGCGATCTTACTGTTTAATGTGGTATCTAAAATTAACGAGATGTATGTTTCAATTGATAATGGCACATTTTTGTCTTTCAATGATAATTTGAATTGAAATTATAGTTAAGGTCTATACTAAAAAACAGTCCTAGTTGACTCTTGCGATTATAACTAAAGCAAACGCCCGCCTGGATTCCGCAGATTCGAGTTCTCAACACTCCTCAACAGACCGGATCCCTTGCTCCGCACATCGCTCACCCGGGTGAGATACCATCCGAGTCTGGCCCCTCAGATTTTGACTGTCTCATTGGTCTAGTGGTTGCATCTTTGACTACAGACCTCTCTCCGGTCGTGTCGGTCTGCCGTCCCATCGGGTTATGAGAGTAAAAGGAAAAGAGAGTGCACCTGTGTTCGCGCGTACACTTGTGCACTATAATATTTCCTGCGCAACTGGCTAGTCTCTGTTAAGATTGGTCACCATGGCCGAATTCGGTCTGGGAGCTATTATATTATTATTATCCGAGTTTAGCCCCTCAGGCCCCCTCCTTCCTGCGACAGCTCAAGTCGAAATTCGTGATCTCTTTCAAACGTCTGCGGGGAGGATCATCAAAGGAAGCAATATAAAAAAAGTTGGTGCATTTTTGGGTAGCGAGTCTAAACCCAAATAAACGTAATATATGTGAGGCAAAATGTAAATGATTTTAAATCTTGTAGTTTGATATTCAAAGAAAAAAAGACGCGCATTATATTCATAAACAAGTTTATAAGATCTAAGAAATAGCAGAGATGGAACCATTCATCTCCTCTAGGACGGAAATTAATATTATTCTTGCTAAATTCCTTTGAAGACGGTAGGCGGCCTCATGCGGTTAGATAAATGTTTATAACTTCAATATCTTCAAAGTTTCAATAAACAAAAGTTCAATAACCTTATAGGATACTGAATAAATATTCTGACTGATTTCAGGACATGCCACGGTTTTATTATAGGCTGGAATAACTCCTTTTTTCTGGTAAAGCCGCTACTAATTTTAATCTTTTTTTGCCATTAGCCATTTCAATATTAGTTTGAGGCTGTTAAAAATACCAGTGACAGTTTTGTAATAATCAGCGGTTATTTATATCAGGTAACCTACATATTTAATTACTTTTTCGTAAAAAAGTATCCTGCAATCACATGGATGTTTTTGCATAGTTTTCGTTCTTCTTTTCTTGTGTAACGTTCACCTTAATAAATAATATTGTGTTGTTGTATATAAACGAGCGTAGCCGCGGGCAAAAGCTAATATATAAATAAATCTACGCAAGTAAAACTAAGTAAGCCAACAAACATAATACCCCATTAGCCTCGGAAAAATAGTTTTATCTTATCAGCGGGCCAATTTGAAGACGTTGCGTATAGAAGTATGAAACTGTTTAGCTCGTAGCATTGTGTGTGGAATTACAAAGAGTCCCATCTGCCCGTTTATATCGCACGTAGAAAGCACTATTCAGTTGATCGAAAAACTTTTCCAATAGCAGTGACGGTGATGATAGAAAATACTGAGTACCTGCGTACGATATTGTGATACGTCCCTTTAACTTTACTTCTAGTTGCTAGTATTTGAGGGTGGGTGGAAGTTTGTTTGACACCACTTAAATATTTTCAAATGTATAGAAAATTCAAATTTCATGTATTGATTCACGATCTTAAAAATTTAAGCCCTATTGAAACGTCATATACATATTCTTTTTAATTTTACATCAATTCGGAAGGCAAAGTCTACGGAGAAAAAGAGGCAAGAAACTCGAGATGCTCTATCAAAATGATTGATGACATTATTTTTATAATGATGCGACAAATAAAGTGTATTTCGAATGACCCAATCAATTCCAGATATTCTTACGAAGCCGCTATATTCCATGGCATAGCTTTAAGAACAAAAACATTTATAATTCTTGAATTTACGTTTATTTAATTCTCCATTTATTTTTAAAGGTTTGCCAATAATTGTTACATTTAAGTAAAACATATAAATATCGAATTAATCTTAGAACTAAGCGTACAATTTAAGGTAGGTACGCCGCATGCATTACTAAAAGTTGTTTTAATGAAATACTAAAATTAAAGTTGTTATAACGAATGACAATATTTTTCTATTTATATTTAATGCAATAAGATTTCATGAAATTTATTAAATAATATTAAATATATGGTAGAAATGAAAGGCGTGGGCTTAATTATAACTCGTTGACGCATGACGTGGCTAATTTTAACCAAGATATTTTTAAACAATTATATACTATAGGTACATGTATCATACATGTACAAAAAATTCTAAAAGACACTTTTCATTATTAAAGTGCAGTAATGAAAAAGTTATTAAATGAATAGATGCACCAATTTCAAATCAACACAAAGGATATAAAAATACTGACAAATATTATACAGGAATATTCATTAGAATTCCATTTAAAAATTAACACTTCGTTTTTATAGCTAAAAATATACGTCCACTACGTGCTGTTGGCTTCATATTGCAATTAAAATCCAATGTTTTAAAAATAGAAATCGATATCCGTTTTCATTATATATGAACCTATATTCTCAATTTAAAGGATATTTATAGTTCATTTTTATTAGCTTTTATTAACTGATCCCCCATTCTGCCATAGGGGTGTGTCCTCTATGGGATGGGATATGAAATGGATTTCCGATTCATTGATCAATTCTTATTAAGGGATAAATAAGTGATCGGCCAGACCAAGACATTTCTTCACGTCCCCACCGGACTTGAACCCAGGACGGTTGTAACAACTAACGCGCTACCTTTCAACCAACAAGGCACTCTGTTATATTTGGAGCCTCATCTAAAGGTCCCGAAAGATACTTATAATTTAATACTGTAGATGCCTATACCCACTTATTTATCACTACCAAAAGCTAAGATACATAAGCGATTACAGTTTATCAAAAGTCTGATATCCCGTAACCGTATTCGAAAGGGTTTGCGATAAACTGATTTATTCACAGATCCACTTCGTCAGCGTTCAGGAGCCATCAAATCCTTTTTCACGGGGCCAGAAGTCATAAACAAAGCCATACTTGTTCTGTTGTTCTGTACCTTTGGGACCTGCGTCCTAGGAGCATACAACTTAGATGCTGCCGTAGCTACCCACTGACGCAAATAACATTAGCATAGTTATCGAACGCGCCGGGATGAGACCTCCGTAAAGGTCCCGTTGGGACCGGGACGGCTCTTAAACCCGCTTTTCCGATAATGACTATCGATGATTCCACCCCGAATGTGAACCCGGCCACAATATTATTACGTAGTTTAGCCGTTGTGGGGAATTGCGAAATATAACACGCGTGCTGGTATTCAGTTATTTGCTCGCGGGAATTCAGGGATGTTCCAGTAAGGAAGTGCTTCGGAAATTGTTATTCGGCTTAATGTGGGTACATCATAATTTCGCAATGTTTCGCATTGATATCATTTTGGGAAGCAAAGTCTTTTTCGAAGCATGATTTAAGCACATGTTTTTTATACACTGTAATGTTTTTTTTGTTAATAATACGTTCTTTATTTGCGCAAAATATTGAAATAACCTGATAATTTGTCAACCTGGTGGCTTTATGTCAAACAAGGAAATGGTTTCGTAGGAAGAGGTCGCTTTACTTAAGGAATCAAAACACGAATATTTCTCATCGTGAAGAATAAAGCATTCCTTTGGATGGGAAATTTTCGATTAATAATCTTTTCGTCGCATTAAAGGAAGGCGATGAAATAAAGGATTGAGCGGGCGTGAGATTCAATTTGTTACAGTCTTTAGGAAACGTTTTCAAATGAAACATTTTGTTTCTCGTGGAAGTTAAATTGTGTTTCTTACGAGATTCTTGTTGGTGTAGCTTGTTTTCTTGACAGAAGGAACTTGATATAAAGCCTTTAATATTGTAGGTACTTGAAGTGAGTAAATAATTGTAATAAGATGACTATTTGTTTTGCTACCTTTTCACTAAATGTTGTTTAGTTTCTTATAAATCTTTTATTTTTACGAGTTTTTTTTTATATACATTTCATGAATTATAGACTGTTGAAGGAAAAATTAGTATAATGCCAAGTTAGTAAAAAATGATGCAAAATCCTAGTCATGTTATAAATGCGAAAGGTTGTAAAAATGTATCTATGTATGTATCTTCGTTACTCTTTCACGAAAAATCTACTTAACCGATTATGATGGAATTGGTATACATATAGTTAAGGGATCAGAATAACATATAGACAACTTTTAACCCCGGAGTTGCCACGGCATCAGAATTTGTAATATAATATAAAATAAACTGACATTCAGAGTGGTATCATAAATTTCAATTATTCATATACAAACTGATTGCCGTAGTATAAATTTAAACAAAGATAAATCGCCACTCAAAACAACACAATAGATATACCCCACAATTGCTACATTACAAGCATACAGCATTTATGAACAACAAACGACAAGCCGACAATCGACAATAGCCACATAAAACATTACAACATAACGCTCGGAGGCGCAGAAATTCGACTTGTTTGATTAAAATGCGAACACATTTGCGATTCAAATCTTCCTTTTTTACTGATCATAAAGTATTCAAATGGCCGAGTTAATATTTCCGACACGTCGGCGAGCGTGGTGGCGTTTTTTCTCTTTATTTCAGCTTCGGGACGGACGCGCGAGATTTATGCGATGTAAACCTTCATTTATCTGCAATCGAAATTATTAAATGATTCGTGCGTGTGATCAATTCATTAACGTTTAAAAAGAATTATTTTAATAGGTAATAATTTGTATGTATACTGTATTCTTCCTTGGAACTAATGGCCTATAATTACAAATAATTCTTTGATTAAAACACTAATTTAACGAATTGAAAATGACAAAAACAAATCGTATTGCCTACCCTGTGTGTAGCAGTTTTACGCTCAGTCTTAATAAAATTAAATCTGTTTTTGTCTTTTTACAAAGTTTTCACAGTAGTTGTCAAAGTACGAATCATATCTATACTCATATTATAAATCTGAATAAAAACATTCTTATTCATCGTATAGCGTCAAAGCTTTGCATGTTTGAAGAACTTTTATAAGATTAGCACAGTCTAAAGGGTTGTTGCACGAAATTGTCACATAGACAACATCCCAAATCTCCTTCGATAAATGTCAACATTTTCCATTCGTACTGCGGGACTTTCAAGGGTGAATTTGTTTATGTAAAATTTAAAAGAGTATCGTCGATATGTATTGTAATTAATTGCAATTGAAATGTTTCAGAAAATAAAGGTTAATTCTTATGATGCGAAACATGAACACTCACTTTCTCTTTCAGAAGGCATGATTATTTCCCAGGATGTACATAATTTGTGAGAGCCCTGAGGCTTTTTTGCAAAAAAAATAAAAATATTGCAATCACTGTATGATTTGAACAGTGTGTTATTAGTTTACATAAAAATAAATACTCTCTAGCTATCCATTTAAAAAAAAGAAAGGAACACTATGAGAAAAATGGATGGTTTACTAGGTTCTTGGAAAAAGCTTTGGCTCAGCATAAGTTGTATTCATGTAACCCCAACACTGATTTTCTGCCTAAACCTACAGAGGGAATTTAATAAACCGAAACAAATAATAATATATGAATAATGTTAAAGATATCGAAGGAAATGAGGTGACGTTAGATATAACATACAGAAATTATACAACCTTGGATCCTACGTACATCGCGATCGTAACAAATGCAATACCTCTCAAGTACGCACTCCGGGCGTATTGCCGCCGGAATACGGCCCGTAGGAAATGACGGGAGTGGCGGCGATCGGCCCTGGGCTTTAACCCTGATGTATTGAAAACTGACGACCCGTGCAGAGTATTAACTTCGCCGTGTCAATTTCGTTTATTTTTTGCCACGGGCAACTCTTAAAATTTATTTTGGACGTATTTGGTATGAATAATGTCCTTGCACGTAAGAGGATAAAGACTGATAATTTTTTTCTAGGCCCCTTGCTCGATAACTAATGACTGTATTTGAAATTAAAAATGAAAACCTAGAGGTTTCTAAATTTCTTTTTGTTAGGTGAGGAACATTTCTAAAATATGTTTGAAAGATTTTAATGTCGATGATGATTGTATTGATGATACAAGAGCGATAAACTTGTATAATTGTTCATATATGAAACGAACTATAATTGAAATGAAAATTACTCCTATAATAATCAAAATATAATCTTAACAACCAATTTTCCACTGTTAAGTTTTCGGAAGTGTAACCAAAGGAGGACATAATATATTTGCAACATAATAGCAGTGTGACGTAAAAGACAAAAAGCGTGGAATGAATTCTCGTTGAATGTTGTTTGTTGGCCGATGTAGCCTCGTAGCTAACAATTAGCTCTTTGTGTACCTACTCGACCAGAGAAATGGACAAGAGACCTTTATAGACGTTACAGGTACAGGTTTAAAAGTCCAGGATAAAGTTAATAGTAGTCAAACATGATTTTGGGAAATTATTTTCATTTTATGGGCGAATTTTGAATACTGGAGATTTTTAGTATTGATGATATTAATTAAAATAATATTGTACAGTTTATTATTTATAAATTATCTTTTTGGATGAGTTCTAGTTATGTAGTTCCAAGAGGGTAATTTTTATAAATTTAGGTTGGTTTCGTTACTTATTTTACTTTGTTATTTATTTTTTGTTTGTTGGGCTGAATGTTTGTTCCAGGTAATTAAGCAGGACCTTGTATTAAAACAGTATCATTAAAGTTATTTCTATACTTATCAACTACAAATTTTCCACTATCCATTATTAAAAGTAAAACCAAATCTAAGGATGATATACTTCGTTCTTAATAGCAGTGTAACGTAAAAGGCAAAAAGCGTGGAATGAATTCTCGTTGAATGTTGTTTGTTGGCCGATGTAGCCTCGTAGCTAACAATTAGCTCTTTGTGTATCTACTCGACCAGGGAAACGGACAAGAGACCTTTATAGACGTTACAGGGACAGAGGCTTGGTAAAAAGATTAAAATTGTCGAGGGTGAAGTAAAGACAGATAATTTTTGGCACGGGCAGAAATTTGGCTGTTGAGTGTTTTTTACTATTTATGATTTACAATTTTGAGACATTCATTTTGCAATTCATTGAAGTTTCATATTTTCGCGATTCATTTTTTATAGAAAGAATAAGCAAATTGCACATTTTATGTATGCCATTCTTATTAATACCATGTTTTTTCATTCTAATCCTAGTTTAAATTGTGCCAATAAAGAATTTATTTATTAATATTACTAGTACCATGAGTTACGTTTAGAAAATAGAACAATTAGAAAAACACGAAAGATGCCAGTGCTATGAATGTATTCTTAAAATCCTAATATAGTTTTTATACATTTTTATCTAATTTGTTAGCGTTTACTTATTATGCTAAGTCATGGCGAAGGTTCAGATTCTATGGTTAGAGAAAAGGTTGAAAGACGTAACCAAAAAGATATCATTAAAAACATTTATGCGACGGGTTGCTTTATAGGACAAAATAAATTATTCATGCGAAGTGAGCTAGCATTGCTTTAATTAAATTTTTAATGTATTTTATAGGCTGATACAAAAATACAATTGGGGTTGTGATATACCTCACCCTATGCGTTTAAAAATTAATTGAAAATATGGAGCAAATGTAAAAACAACAAACATAGGAAGGGTGGGCTGTGATTATATTAATTTACTGTTCCCCAAGTCTTTTCGTTTACAAGCATGAATTATTATTTTTCATAACTATTGATGATTAGTTTTCTTTACCTACTGTTTTTTACTATAATATTAATAGTAGCTAGTTTAGTAGATAGTAGTTAGTAGTACTATTTTCCATACTATGATAATGATATAAATAAAATAAAGTATTGGGGTATGAGGCAAATGTTGACCGAGCGAAGCGAGGTGTATGCTTGTATGTAAGTATGAAATACTTTGCCCGACGATAACTTGAATATTGTTTATCCGACATTGATGAAGTTAAGAAGAAAAATCTTGAGTACAAAAATGAGCGAAATAAAAAAACACCCGTGTATCGAAAATTATATAAATCACATGCACATAAAAAACTAGCCGCGCTCCGAGGTTTCACCCGCGTAACGTCTGATCCCGTGGCAACTCCGGGATTAAAAGTAGCCTATATGTTATTCTGAACCCTTACCTGTATGTATACCAAGTTTCATCATAATTGGTGCAGTAGTTTTTGCGTGAACGAGTAACAAACATCCATACATCCATACATCCATACTTACAAACTTTCGCTTTTATAATAGTAGTAGGATGCTCAAAATACATGCAAATGCGTCATCAATAATTACTGCGAAGAAATCATTTCAAAACCAAATAAAATCGTTCAAAATATCGCAAGCTCACAACAAGTATGACGCTTGCGGTGTATGCAGCTGCATTTTAATAATAGATTAACCTCTGTCCAAACAGACGCGCATGTAATCTTTAGAGTACACACAAATTTAATTAATTCTGCCATAGCAACGACAAACATCACGTTTGACTCCACACTTGCAGAAAGTTCGGTAACTAGCTGTGTTAACATTAGTTAGAGTACATTTACACCAGCTGTACAAGTCTGACTCTTCGTGGTGAGTCATTACTCATTGGAAGTGAAGTAGAAGTCTGTTTAGAAATATCCTAGTACCTATTTGACGGTGAACAATATTTTAAGTGCCTTCAAGTTAAGTAAAGGCAAAATGTAGTTATTGTTTTAAGTTACTATGAAATGGTAAATTGGTAACACATAATACATCATATTTTTATACGTTTTAAGAATCATCTTTGTAACGATACATCCATTTAATTAAATTTCCATTGGATGCGTGACTATCATTTCGTATGCAAACTTGATGTTAAAAACGTACAAAAAAATTGTAGCCAATTTAAACAATATTTTATTTAAAGGAATCCATTGATATTTTTTAATATTAAATTTGAGTATTAACCAAGTATCTTGATATAATTTTCTTTAGTGTACAGGTAAATTTGTTAGAATATTATTAAGTCTTCTCATTGTTGTATCTCTTTTCATTTTGAGAAACTCACCAAATTTCTCAGAAA
The DNA here is from genome assembly GCA_001586405.1 of Phoebis sennae. Lineage (NCBI taxonomy): Eukaryota > Metazoa > Arthropoda > Insecta > Lepidoptera > Pieridae > Phoebis > Phoebis sennae. The sequence continues at coordinate 326,601 of LQNK01000357.1, read as the reverse complement.
ACTTATTAATATCTATGAATATAATTTGCTTGCTTTGTTCAGAATATTCAATTATTAAATTCTTATACTATTTGGCCTGTCTCGGCTTCGAACTGATACAATGAGAAGGTGGAATTTCAAGCAAATTTTCGTCTCATATTTTACCAAAAACGTGAAAATCACTATCTCAATTACCCACCAACTTCCATAGGTCTTGCTATGAAACGGATTAATTTTTCAAATAGGTTTGGGGATAAAGAATTACGCATAAAAAGAACCCAGTGTCCAAATTTTGCAATAATGCCATATAACAGAGAATAATTTTAAGTTCTCCCTAACTAACGGCTACAATACATTTCTATGTCTAGGACATAAATATGTGATTTATTTTTAACTTCTATCGTCAAACGTACCCTACATTTTTAATGATCCAACCATCATATATCTCTTGAAAATAATAAAAGGAATACAGTTAAAATATTCTCTGTCCATATCAGATAAAATAAACCGTATTTTCGTCAAACATACCGTCTCAGTTAACGTCGAACACAATATAATAAGACGTCTATCGTTAGGCAAACTTTCGGAACTATGCTCACACAAGAACCCCTTCACTCGCAGATCTTCAGAATCCAAACTAAAATATACTAAAATATAGTATAGATATTGCATCACGATGTACAAGCAAAAGTATAGCTCTAACGACCAAAGCTTGCCTCGAAGTTTTAATAGCACTGCCACACTTTTACCTACCAGTTCGAAACGAGGTCGAAACGCGTTAAAATAATACACGTTTATTTTTATAATGCTGATTTATAACAAGAGAAATGCATTGTATTCAGTATCAGATAAATTAATGTCGACCTCGTTGGAAATGACTATGAAACAGGTAACCACTTAGCAAGGAAAAATTGAAAGCCTGAGTTATCCAATTAGATATCTGTATCAATTCCCTGTTATTTTTCTTTACATTTGTCTTTGACAATTTTCTTTGTTATGGCAAATCAGAGCATTTGTTGGTTTATGGGCTATTTCATCTCTCTTCATATTAGGTAGATGTAACACGAAGTTTCCTGATTTTCTAAAGATACGTATAGTAAGTATATTTATCTATACTAATATTCTATGTCACTAACTGTTCCACGCGGCTTCTATCCTGTAGCATAATGTTATATAGCCTATGTTCATCAGGAATAACATAGGATTCTAATGGAAAAATAATCTTGCAAATCGGTAGAATATTTTTGAGCTCATTAAATTTAAACAAACAAACAAAGAATCAAATCTTCTCTCTTAATAAAATTAGTGAAAATTTTTTTTTAAATCCAAGTATACGCAGAAACGGTAAATATACGCGGGTGAAACCGTGGCGCATAGCTAGTGAACAATAAAACAATACACAATTATCGTACAATTTTTATAGCAGACTCAAACACTTCGCTCTATTGACTGAGCCACTAAATTGAAGCACTAATTAAGTCGTCGTAAGCCTCGTTACGATACCTAGCAAAAGCTGAAAAAGCTTCGAAAACTTTATAATTGCTTGTTCTCCAAACAACCACAAGGCGATCGTTTTTGTAAGGACTAGTTGGCGGAGAACCAAAACGCAGTCGGAGGCTCTCAGAAGTCACCGCCGTGTGATCCTGCTATAATTAGACAATGCCTTGTGGGCAGTGCCAAGTTCGCGAAACATTTTCTCTTTAATTCGCCCGTGTTACATTTGCTTCTGTTTGACAGTTTAACTTTCATGTAGTGTTTCATATATTTTGTATTGGTTTGATCATCTGTGTGTAATTAGTGTAAGAACCAGGTTCATAGCAGTCCTGCATATAATATCTATATTTTTAGGGTTTTTCTTTTCCTTCCATTCCAAATGTTATTAAGCCTAAGACTTTGTTTCTTTGGACACGCCTATCACAGAACTGCTGGTCCGATTTGAATAAAAGATAGACGAAGGCTCTAGAGTATACTCTAGGCTACATACTCACATTATGCTACGGAAGCGAAGCCACGTGGAACATCTATTAGAGTATTTGGAATGCGAACGCGCGTCCGTTCGTATTGTCGCTGTAAAAGAGCGAAAAAATTGTGAGGGAAATTTTAGTCCACACTACAGTGTTCATACAAATTATTTACCCTCTCACTAGTGGCCATCAAAAAGCACCGTGATGCACTCGGCACGCAGTTTTGAATAAAACAAAAAAAATATTCAGTATCCACGTAGAATAAAAGTGGACAACGCATTTTGTACATTTTAAGCATCATTTATTGGTTAAATGATGAGCATTTGTAAATTGTTAAACAGATTTAACCTTTATAGTTCTTAACATAATTTACAGGTGGGAACGAAGGAAATAATATAGATGAATAGATGCAAAAATACAATCCACTTTCCTTTCAAATATATAAATAACTAGTGGCTCGGTATGAGCTGCACCTCGCTTTGTAATGTATATATCACCTTTCATTTGATACCACACTCTGCTATATTCATATGAAAATCGCCTATTTCACCTCCCCCTATCTTGGTTAACCCCTACCGAGTTCCATACTATTTGCATATAAATTTTCATCAATATATTTTTATCCCTATAGCCTCGGACAAACATTCACGTATTTAAACCCCCTTTCATAGTAATTAAAATTTTTAGATTGTAGATTTTTGCTTTTATCTAAACTATTCGCATATAAAATTTAATCCAGATCGGATAAATATTACTCAAGCTGTCGTCGGACAATGTTTTTCATACGTACATACAAACATGCAAATAGACAAACACGCACACATATAGAACCTTATATCAACAATCATTAACAGATGATAGGCGCTATCATACAATGCATTGAAATTCAAACAAAAAGTTTGATGCCATTAGCATGATTAGATTCATTTAAAATTAATAAATTAAAAATTTTCGTGTCTATTTCTATCTATTGTATGATTGGAATTGAAATTTTGTATATCAGCATTGATTCGATACTATTTGTAGCATTCATTAAATATATTATTTCCTCTCCACCCTGTAGTTCGATCAACAAATTGTTTCTAATGCTTTTTACGATCTCTTATATAGATTGTGTGACAGGCACTTAAATCTTCTAAGGTCTAATACATTTATCATACTAACTGATGACCCTTTAAAGGTGATATATTATCACAATGTCAAATAGAAATTCCTATGTCTTCTAGTTGCTAGGTGATAAATTGTTCTGAAGAAATCTATTGTTGTGCACTAGTATTGCACTTTTTATAATTACTGCTCGATTCTGTTCTCTCAGATATTTGTTCTTTTCTTTGATAAGATGTATTGGTAAGTAAGGGTTATTTTACCGTAACATGTCTATAAGTATCTGACTATGGTTGTGTATGAAGGAACTATGAATTTGTTCTATTTCTTTTATAAAGAAATTGGCAAGTTAAAAGGATTCACTAATTGAAGTCTTTATTTTTAATGAGATAATGGATATGGGAACTAGGTATTTAATTAAAAAAATAAGTTCATAATTAGGTTATTTTCCAGTGCAACGAAACTTTTCCACATTTTTATTGTAATTTTTCATACAAGACGTTTATTATATGAAATATAAGCAATATTCTTAGTTCCAAACAATAATTAATTCACAATATTTTACCGTAAGTAATAATTACCGTTAATACAACATCGTTGTGGAGTAATATTAACAATGTTTCTAGGTAATAAATCAAAGCAAGTCGGGTCTCAAAATACAACAAATTAGCATAATTGAACTGAGAATTGAAATGTAAATTTGGAAATACAAGCACCAACTTTGTGAGCCATGATTGATTTGTGACGAGTCGCTTTAAAATTGCTTCACGGAATATTGAGAAGTAATCATTTTATATGAAAAATGGTCTGTATATTGACTAGGTGTGTCCCGCGGTTTTGCAACATTGTAGTGTAAAAATATATAGCTTATAATTAAGTTTATCTGTCATAGTTAGAAATATTTTTCAAGTATTGGGAAGTAGTAATTATTCTTGCTGACTAGCTGTGCTCCGAGGTTTACCCGCATTGTAGCTTTATAGCGTTGATATTATATAGCTCAAAGCTTCTTTATATATAGCCTGTCTATCATTTGATATAATCTTTAAAATTCTTTCGCCAATGTTTAATAAATATACGTTTGTACACTTTAAACTATTAGTATAGATAAGTGGAAAAAAATTTCAATGCGTTCTACTATAATATAATTGTTATTCATCGTTCATACTTCAAGTATGAATTGAAAAATCGATGCGGTCGATGATTTTTTTTTTAATTATTAGTCTGAAGAAGAAGTCTGAAAGGCTGAAAAGTCTTAAAAATATTATGAACCCACCGTTCTAATCGGAAACATTTACTTCAAAATGTAACTCCCCCAACTGTGTCATAAATATTACATTTTCCCTCATTATTATTAAATTTACCAACATCACCTCAACGCGTACGTGTGTAAAATTATGTGCCGTCTTCACGAAAAACAAAGGACATTTTATGTAATGACCTCTCCGTATTACGTCGAAAAATGGGCCCAAGTTGAGTTAATTAGCTTTGATATAAAACACTTCAAAGGGTTTGTTAAGTTGTGACAGCGCTTGGTACGCGATCTTTGTTAAACGTGTTACATTCAGTTGTCTTTTGTGTGAGTTTTATGTCATTTTTGTTATGGGAAAGAAAGGATAAGGGTTTGTACTACGTAGCAGTTATATGTCAGAAAGAACTTGATTGAAAATGTTTTTTTAACTGATTTTTAAGATGATTTATACCTTCGGCTCCTTTTTAATAAAAATTAAAAAAGCCGGCGCCTTGTTCACGAGCCACCCCGTCCGTTGGAAAGTGTTTGAAACGTCGGATTAAAGAATAATTTATAAAAAACCGCATTTAAATTCCGTTACAACAACTAAGCTAAGATTAAGAGTAAAAATTCAGACGTTTTGTTATAAACATATAAGTAGTTGCCAAGAATTATTATGCATATCGAATAGAACAGTAATAGGTACAGATTCACACAAAATATGTAAATTATAGAAAAAAATCTTAGTTTTTAATTTAGTTTGCGCCTTTAGCTTGTTCTGTATCTTAGTTTTATTGTTATAAACTATTTATAAACAATAAAGTGTTTTAATTTTATTACATTAATTTACACATAAACATTAATATCTTGTGAAAATACATCGATTATCCACCCAGGAAAACGTTTTTTTTAATCATTTAGCACATAATGCATGGTGAAACTATTAATTTTTACGTTTAATAACTATAACTAATTACAAAAAAAAACATCAATTTAGGTTGCAGTATTTTTTATTTAGTGCAGAGTAATTTTTCTGGCTGATATTAAAGAACCCGAGAATAAATTAAAATTAAATCTAATGGCATTATAGACCTGTACAGTGGAGAAATTTGACGAACATCTGTAAGGCATTAAATCCTCAAACTAAGGCAGGTTACAGCAACTGAAATACACTTTATTGTGTTAGTAAAACGTTTATAACCAAGATGGTAGTTACCTCTAACTAATGCAAGACGGTCGAACCAACAAACTATGTAGCTAATCGTCCATAAACCGAATCCTTCAAATTTCCCAATAAAGCATAAACACAACCGAAATACCTAAGGTCAATATCTCACCCCTTGACAAAACTTGCTCCTTTAAATAGACCCCATCTATCTATATAGCTTAAGTAATTTTTGCCCGTGACTTCGCTCCCATTTCCGTTCAATTAAAAGTACTAATATTATACATGTGCAATTTTGGATGTTTGGATGTTTGTGCGTCAATCACGCCACAGATAGTGAATAGATTTTCATGCAACTTTGTATACAGGTAGGCAATTAGCAGCTTACTTGGCTTTTATTTTTAACCGACTTTCAAAAAAAGGAGGAGGTTATCAATTCGACCGTATTTTTTTATGTATACCGTATATCTCCGGCGTTTATGGACCGATTCGTTTCTTAACAACGTGACTGAAACCGTGGTTAGTGTATTATATTATGAAAAAGCCGATTACTTATACAAGTATAAATGAAGCCACGAGGCGGTGCTAGTGAAGCATAACATATAACCGAAATACGTAAGGTCAACAATTCACCCCTTGACAAAACTTGCTCCTTCAAACAGACCCCACGTTATAGCTTAATATTGATGCGCGGCTTTGACGGTTCCAGTGACCCTTTGAAAGTGGGCCTCTTATGGAGGTCTTACGTAATGTACCAATTACTTAAGTTGCTACGGAAACTTTGTTATATAATTCGGTTTTACCTGGTAACTTTTACAGGTAGATTATAGTTGACTGAGTGAAGTAAGGTCTCAGAGTCGAGATGGCTGAGTGATTGTAAGTTTGTTTATAAGTATGAAAAAATTGTCTGACGATTACTTGAGTAATGGCAGTCCGATTTTGATTAAATTACATAAGCGAAAAGTTCAAACGATTTTATTCTATCTGTTGTAGTAACTTATATAATTTTTATAAATATATTCAAATATGAATAAATGGAAAGCTCTAAAGAAAATAATTTGTCTTTTATCAGTCAAGGAAGGTGCCTGAAACATTTGCATATAATAACGTTTACCACATACAACACGACACTTCATATCCAGCTAATATTTTATTAGTATTAAGCGATACTGTTTTATACGAATGAAGATATATGTAAACATAATAAATAAAAATTTATATGAGCATCGAGTTCTTTATATTCTTTTTTACGTTCCGCAATTAATATATGTTGATAATTTATTTTTAAAGAAAAACGCTATTAAACATTATTTACTTGCTTTTGCAGTCTCTACGTTAACAGGGCCTAAAGTGAATTGCAAATTAGTCAAAAAACGTTTCAATAATAAACAGCACCAGCTCCGTAACAAATATCAGTCTTTGCCTGACACGCGATGACATGACGCGGGCGAAGACATTTATCTCTAACGCGTATGTCATCAGATGCCGACTTATCTACACTGCACAAGTTCTTCCGATTTTCGCTCCACTGAGCTTTATCTTGAGTGATGGACGCCTCTAATATTGTTAATGTGTTAGTGTTTTAGATTGATTTATGTTGCAAAACAATGTCCCGTGATATTGCAGTTACGTTGATATATTTATGAGGAGGGGGAGTTTACGTTTTCGTTTTAATAAGGTACTTCTTTATCTTTGATTAAAAAAATTGGAATAGGAGTTTAACAGTATCCGCGTCTTTCTATATATTTAGGTCATGATTTATTACGGCCGTTTCCAATAATGTATCAGTGATTATGGATAGATTGTTATCTCAGATTAATTGTCATATAAGACAAAACATACCAAAGGTTATCCATCGGTAGGATATTGAAATTCAAGTAAGTGCAAATGGATAGATTTGTCTGACTTTAGGCATTAAAACCAGGGATAGATAGGATGTTGAAAACGGCCGTAAGGTTCGAAATGTGAGCACTGCTAACATTACGCGCCATCTAATATAACCCGATAAGGTAAATAGAGAAACAAGGATTTAGTGGGTAATAAACAGCACATGCACAATTGCTTAACAAACCCTTAATACACTGAATTACAATGCATGTCGTAAACAGCTCTTCTTGGAGCCAATACTAAGTAAAGTCGTTTGCAGAAACTTCACGGAGTTACGAGCGCTGGCTACTTCGTATTGGAAACCTTACGTTCGATACCCTGAAGTAACGCAAATTGAGATTAGCGACGTTAAAACTAATACAAAACCTGCATTTAGTGACTTTTACTACTTTCCTTTTGTAGTTTGGAGAAGTCGACCATTGCTTCGTCGTGAATTAAACTGAGGTCATTTTAGGGAAATTACATCTTCATAGAAAAGCGGTATTAAAGATTATCAGGTTATTATTAAAATTTAGAAATAGTATAAGTGGCTCGCCTCAAGCTAGACCTCCCGTTGTCACTACATAGTATAAAACAAAGTCGCTTTTTCTGTCATGTGTCATGTTGTATGTCCCTATGAACGCTCAAATCTTTAAAACTACGCAACGGATTTTGATGCGGTTTTTTTTAATAGATAGAGTAACTCATGAGGAAGGTTTTTATGTATAATATCATCCATTAAACCCGTGCGAAGCCGGGGCGGGTCGCTAGTAATGTATAAATCAAAACCTTTCATTCGATATCACACTTGGCTATATTCATATGAAATTCCCCTATTACAACCGTTGAATCTTCGTTATTCCCTCACTGATTTCGCTCATTTGTGTACTCAAGATTTAATTATTTTAATCACATACGAAATTTTATCAAGATCGGAAAAACCCTGCTCCAGGGTTATATATATTCCTGGACTAACATGCACCTATTTGACACCCCTATCTTCGTAACCCCCATACCATTTTTCTAATCTTCGAGTCTATTTGTCTATGAAATTTAATCAAGATCTCATAAACAGTACTCAAGTCTCGAAATATTCCTAGAAAGTACAGAATTACATATCATATCAGTACGTGTACTGAAAAAAGTGAGAGTAAATCAAATAAATAAAACATCGTAACCAGTTCTTCTAGAAGCCAATACCCAGTAAAGTCGTTTGCAGAAACTTCACAGAGCTACTTTCGATACCCTGAATTAACGCAAATTGAGATTAGCGATGTTAAAAGTAACACAAAACCTGCATTTAGTGTATTTTTACTACAGAATAGTTACTCAACCTTTTAATAAGAATCGAAATGAAATAAAAATTGGGTTGATCCAACTTTGAGGTTAAATCGAGATAAAACGATTACTATTTTCCAAAACATGTGAATGAAATAATGACAGTTATGTAGTTTCAAATCATATTTTGAAAGATATTATAAAAGAAAAATACAGTAAGTAATTGTCATTAGCATATAAGGCAATGCAAAAATCTAAAGACAATCATCAACGTCGGTGTAATTGAACACCAACTCATATATTCAAAATAGGTTCACTACAAACATATTTTTTTCTTTTATTTTTACCAGGACTTCTGAGTGATTATATCACCCCCATTAAACTAAAACCACATTCATGCTTGCTCTTCGGTAAATGCAAATACCAACCTGCCCAGTATCTTCACTTTATATGAATTTAATATAAATTTAAAGCAATCGTTTTATCAAATAAATGTTTCTCAACCATAACAGAACGTTAAATACAGGCTAATTTCGCTGATAGTTTCCCCAATTTTCCTAGTTCCATCAAGGACCGCGTCCTTTGTTTGTCATGTCATTAAATTGTGATATGGGTGCCCAACGAGCTTGAGTGCGTAATGCCAGTCATTGTGCGCTATTTACCCGCTGTTTATGGTTTATGACTTATTATCTATGCCTTCATAAGAGGCTTATCATAATTGTCTTTCACTGTTTTTTGTCTCAATACATAATTATATTATGAATGTCCAAAAAGCTCGAGTGCGAATCGCCAGTATATGTGCAGCATTTACCCGATTTTTATGATTTATGACTTTATATCTCTGCCTTACATGTCTATACGTGTATCATAATTGATTTTTCTATCTAACAGCAGGCAAGCGGAGCATGCGGTTTTCCTTATGTTAAGTGACTGAACCCGTAAACACCTACAATATAAGATCAGCAGTCTTGTACTCTAATCATTTATTTAAATATTTTATATCATTTATTTTATTATTATATTTCAAGTAAAGTAAATTTTACGCCAAATAAATTCATCTATACATATAATAAAACAGTAACCGAACCATTTCTGTACATTGAATATTTTTCAAAAAGAGTAATTGGT
>LQNK01000357.1:276098-307081 GCA_001586405.1 Phoebis sennae | reverse complement strand
ATCAGTTTAATATGTCATAATAATATGATGACCTCCATTTTATGATATTATTACGTACAAATTTTGTGGATTTACTGAAGATGATATCCGATCTTTTGTTTAATACATAAAATATGAAGCTGCAACTCTGTAAAACGATTTTTCTTTGCGAATAAGTTAATATACAGTTTCATCGAGGTGTAGCAATACAAAGACTTTAAAAGTTATAAAATGATAAACTAAAATAAACAATAGATATAAAAAAATAGATTTAGGCTCTAAACCTATCAAAACATAAAATTATTTCAGTGTCTTACGAAGTTATTTTTCAAACAGTCGTGTTATATTATTATCTTTATTGTATTCTGGCGATAGTTAGATTGAATATAACTATTTTTTACCCGTGTTCCAGTCCACTATGGAAAAAATGACTCAGTTTTCGCTGACCTATTCTACAAACACAGTATATTTTTGCAAAAATAGCCCTTCTATAAACTTTTCTATGTAAAATTCAATCGATCCAGTGCCAGCCATAGTTTAGTTTACAGTTTTGGATGATATGTAATCAAAATATAACAATATATTTAATAATGATATGAATCTGAAAGAAATGTTTGTTTGAACGCGCTAATCTCAGGAATTACTCATCCAATTTGAGAAATATTCTTACGTCAGATAGACCTTTAATCGACTATAAGACTTCAACATTATACAACGGGAGCGAAGCCACATTGAACAATTAGTGAAAAATATTAGAAAAGAGTTAATAAAACACGTACTTTTATCATTTTAATCTTTCGAAGTGTATGCGATTTATAGTTGCATATTATACAGGATGTGGCATAAAGAATTGATAATATGGCACCTACAGATAGAAGACGCTATGACGGTTCAGAAAAATATATTTGATGTTGAGTAAAAATATGTTTTTCTGTATTTCCACTCTTTACACTACACCCTGTATATACGACCTTTATATATATCAACAAGCTTTTTGCAGCTCTAAGCGAGTAATTATAACGACTGAAACAAACATAAAACCCAGTAATGGCTTCCTACGGATATTGTCCCGAATGACGGCTAGTAAAATAGCTAATTTAATGACACTTTGATAACTTTTATCACAGGTTTTCGCTTCACTTGTTCTTCTCAAGCCATTGGTTTTATGTGGATAGCCACTGAGAAATTACCTATTTATTCCGACCAGAATATAGATTAGCTTAATGCGGTAATAATAATCAGCCAATCGTTTAGGCGTGGAATATAAGAAACGTTTTTAGTAGGGTTTTATTATTGATTCAGTGATTTTTGCCTTTATATTAAATTGGGGCATATGTCTTTTTGGAGAGTGGATTATTTGACTTCTATTCTCTATATTTATATAAATAGCCCGTTGCGAGCTAGTCCTCGAGTGGTAATGTGTCAAAGAAGTCCGTCTGAATTTCGTTGAATGCTACATTTGGGTATATTCACATGGAATTCGTCTTGTCCCCACTATCTTCCTGAACAAAGCTTCGAATTTATGTCTAAACTATAACTATATAAAATTTTATCAAACTCGATTAACTAGTGGCCCACCCTTAGCTAGACCTTGTTGTTATGTATAAATGAAGACCTTTCATTTAATACCACACTCGGGTATAAGTACTTATATTAAAATCCCACCCCTATCTTTCTAACCGCCTCTACGGATTTTGCATCTTCGAACTCAAGATGTTTTTTGTCTGAACTATTTACTTACAACATTTTATCAAAGATATACAAACATATAAACATACAATCACACATCTCGCCTCTACCTAAATAGATGGATATGAACATTATGTTCTCATTAAGACAGGCCAGTTCATGAGAGAATTCATAAACTTCTACGCTAAACTGAAACCAGGGAATTCACCTAGTATTTATTGCAACAATTGGTTCATCCATATCTAAAAATATTTTAAAATAATCATATAACATTCTCCTTGCTTACGTAGTATACAACCGCAAAAAGGATGGGCCATAAACCATAATACTTTACCGTTTGTTATGACGTTTAGTACGATCAGTAGGAAGGAAGCTGACCCTTACGTTTCCTTAGACCCACATATTTTTATTCAGATAAACTTTTACAAGTGCTGATCCAGAATGTCCGTGATATTTTATTTTATTTATCTACTCTAAATCCTTATTTTTACCGCCTTGTTAGTTAGTGAAGACAGTAAAGAAATATCTCATGTCATGGAAAGCTGATTTTCTAAGAAATAATAAATGGTCAGTGAAATGATTTAATATTCACTCCAATATGGGATATGGGTCCTCATTTTATAGTCATTTTATACTGTACTAGCGACCCGCCCCGGCTTTGCACGGGTGCAATGCTATCACCATCTACATACTCTACAGAAAAATTGTGAACGTTGTATATAAAAATTAGTACATTATTTTGATAAATCTCGTAGGGTTCAGCCTGCATTTGCAATATAAGCGGAAAAAAATGATAATTAACGACATCGCATGAGAAACCTCAAAAATAACAGTATTTCTCCACTATTCAATATACTTCATTATATGATTCTGTAAGTTGTAAACATTACGGTGGGTTTCTTCAAGAACTCGGATTATTTTATGGGGAGGACTTTGAGACAAGCTGAAAACTTATATGATGTCTCTCCTATTACACCCCGACATGAACATTCATGTCATGTACCACTGTACACTATAATGTCCTTATCAATTCTTTGTATAATAAAGCTCATACAACAATTACTTATTCAATAAAAGCCTCATTATCGCTTTTATGTAAAACCGTCTTTTCAATAAGCTATATTAAAGTGATGGCCGGCTTTAATTAGTATTGCGGAGAAAAATGTTCTTGTTACCCGCTACGTATTGTTCCATGCTTTTATCCTTTATTACCTTTATTTATTAAATTAAAAGTATTTTTCCTTTAAATTAATTTCAATATTGAGTAAGGCGATTATTTTCATCGGCAGTTACATATTCGAAATAAAGTTAATAATTTTGAGGAATTAAAGTAACAGTTGTATTTGTGATGAAAATTCGTTGTAAACAATCTTTATCAGTCATTTGTATGAAACTTTTATTGACCGAAACGGGGTCTCAGAGTCAAGATGTCCGGACAATTGTATGTTTGTATCATTGTACGTATGAAAAACATTGTACGACAATAACTTGAGTATCGTTTTCCGATCTTGATTAAATATCATAGGCGAATAGTTTACAGAAAAGAAAATGTCGAGTTCGCTGATGAGCGAAATCGGCGGGGAGGTAAGGAAGATGGAGGTGAAATTAGTAAATATCTGTCCGAATATATCTGGAGAGATCTGGAGAGTATAATGTGCAAAATTATGTTTAAAATTTTGTGCGTAAATAGTAGATGAAGTACAATATTTAAAGAAATCTGTCGTGAGTAAAGAAGATAGGGGGTCGATTTGACGATTTTCATCTAAATATAGTCCAGTGTGTGTGGTATGAAAGGAAAGACATTTATAGATACTTATAGGTACAAAGCAACACGAGTTCTAGCTCGGAGCGAGCCACTAGTTTAATTATACTCGATAACTGATGTTTACGCGACTTTTTTTGTTTGTCTAAATAAACAAAAAATCTATAAATGTGTACTATATTTCATAGTGTAAAAGTTTTATACATGTATATTATTACAGAACATGACATCAAAAAGTCAAACTATTTGAAGAACTGCGGCTGATAACTATCTCAAACATAAAAAAATGATGGTTATAAAACTACAAACTTAAATAGGTTCCACAGCGTTGGGTAGAGTGCGAAAGATAACCATGATGAATGATTGTTTTGACGTGTTCGTTGCAAATACGGGATTTTCAAATAAAAATATAACGTTATCAAGATAGCAATTTCGCAGCAGTCCTTCAAAATGGATGTGGTTTTTAGATCGGTGGAAAATATGAATGTTCAATAAAGTATTTATTTCGAGTATCGTGTTCTCACTACAGTTTTGATAAATAACTTGGTGTGAAACGTTCTGTTGGCGTTTAACTACTTCTAGTACCTGAGTAATGAACATTTAATATATGTTTTTTGTTTTGTTAATAACTTTAATTTTATGTACTCAAATCTCTCAACCCAGTTTCATATCACCAGACTCAATTCCCACCCAACGAGATCTCAAATCCTGAACTTTTGCGATATCTCAACCCGTCACTTTCACTTTTTAACCGACTTTCAAAAAAAGGACCTCCTCCTTTTCTCAATTCAATCGTATTTTTTTTAGGTGTGTTACCACATATCTCTGGCGTCTGTGGACCGATTTGCAATATCTCAACCCGTCCTAAAATCTCCTAGCCCGTTTTCAAATCTCTCAATGTATCGTCAAATCTCCTAGCCTTGATACACTTTTTGTGACATATTCTCCAGTATTTCATACTGCAAATTCAATACAAAAATTGTAGAAAAACTGTTAGTTTATTCAAACAAAAATCCTTAACATACAAACTAACCATGAACTAAAACTAAACTGTATCAAATGGTTTTACCAACACCCGATAGATCCAATAATCAGTAGGAACCAAGAGTTACAGTAAGACGCTGCAGGTCGGCCATAAACGTCGAATCAGCGTGATAAAATGCGACAAACGACTCCAGTACTCGATTTAGTAAGAACAAAGGCACTGCCAGCCCACTTTTCTTTTGTCGTTGGGCGACAGTTCGCACTCTATTACCGAAGCATTCATTCGCTCAAATGAGCCGCTTAATTTTTGGTTTCCTTATTAAATTGCAGATGCTGAATTGATAAAATAGATCGGAAGCGGTTGTTAGCGTTCAATGGCTTTACAAATAATAATACTCCATGTAATTAGTACTTTTTGTATAATAATGTTTTAAATGTGAAAATAAGTACGTAAAATAATACAATATACCCAATATTGTATTATTTTACGTGTACTCATGATGAAATAGTTTTTGAAATATTAATAATCCATGTTTTTAATCATATGCATGAGTTTTATGCCGACATTGATTGTCGTGCAGAAAGTTGGAATAATAAAACTGTCACAAGAAGCGTTAAACACTCAAAAATTGAAAATATTTATGTTGACGAAATGTGATGGGTTAATCGAAGTATTAACATACAATCAGACTTTATTCACCCGTATTTTCCATTAACAAACATCGCAAATCAATAACATGTTATAGGAGAATTATAAGTTAATGATGAATTTTGGCGTAAAATCGTGCCCTATTTAAATCCAAAATTACTTTTCAAACAAATTTATATTTGAAGCTGAATTCAATTTGTTTCATATTTTAATTAAGAAAGAGGAAAACACGGAATCGTGTCAATTCTGGTAAATGTTGGAATTAATATTTTTTCATTACATAATGTACTCATATATAATTCTCATTAACGTAAAAGATAGGCGTATCATAATTTTGCATGCACGGACGTATGATCAAAATGACATGTGATTTTTTCACGCCGTAAGTAGGTTATGTGTTATGTTATGAATAGTAACGCGTTGTTTATTGATATGAAAAATATGAATAAAATAAATTTTTAATAAAAATTTTGCTAATTTTGTTGGTTATATATTTATCTAAACTAAAACCTGTATTAAATGAATAGAAATGCCTCGTTTTTGAAATAATAAAACGCACGTCGCACTTAAGGCAATTTATTTAAGTGGTTGTTTGAATTTCACCACGTGGATAGTAACGTGTAAAATTAATCTTAAACATTTTTTCATAATTGATAATTATACAATCAAAAGTATAAGTAATGGAGTCATTGAAAGTGAAGTCTCTTGATAATAGCAGTATTTAATGTCCCTAATGAGAGTTTCGAAAAAGTTTCAATTCACATTCTAATATTTATCTTATTTTTATATAGCAGGCTGACGAATGTAACTAATTAGTGTGAAATTTTGTATAGTATAAGATATATTAATACAAAGTTGAGTTAACTTAAAAATAAAGTTTTTAAACAACGAATGAAAGATTAAGATTAAAAATATCCTTATATGTTCTTACTTCTTGATAAAATTTAATCTCTCCTAGACGAAACTAGTAAGAAGTCATACATTGGCGTCGTAAGTGTCTATTCTATAGGAATACTTAATATCATACACAAGTTGTATAGTATAGACATAGCAAAATGATAAAACCTAAAAAAACATTTAATTATATTAAAACTCAAGAATCTTTCTAATAGTTCTGTAAAATTAAAATTAATTTAACAAAAGTAAAAATAATGAGTCTTTGAAAGTGAAGCATACCGTTTGTGGAATAACTTGGAACGTCACATCGCGAATTTTAATTAGATCAGCAGTATTTAATGTTCCTAATGAGTGTTCCGTCAAAGCTTCACATTTCTAATGTAAATTTCTAATCTTTTACTATGTAAAAGATTAATATATATAAAGAAAGTATTTGTATTTCATTGCAAAAAACTGTCAATGCTTTTGATGATTACCGATTATGATTATTTAAGAATTTAAGAATAATTACAAAGATTTAAAAAATGATTAATAAATGAAGAGGTAGGAAAGAGAAGTAAGGGAATCCGGCATCGAAAGTTATAAAAACATAGGCGTAAGATGACACAGTAAATTTATATTTAAGCAGCATCGTTACTGTTAAAATTTCCATCAACATGAAAGAATGTTCTATTATCCGAAGTTTGCGCGTGTTTTGAAGGATATTATTTATTGGAAAAGTTGCGAGTTGCCAGCATATCCCGACAAATAGCCGCGTTGTGTACAATTCGCTAACTATCGAGTGTTGCCTTAGTTAAGGGACGGGACGTTATTTTCATCGTTCTAACAGAGGATTTTGTGTTTATTTAATGATAATGTGTATATTATTTTACCTTGTGGATTTGTATACA
The DNA here is from genome assembly GCA_001586405.1 of Phoebis sennae. Lineage (NCBI taxonomy): Eukaryota > Metazoa > Arthropoda > Insecta > Lepidoptera > Pieridae > Phoebis > Phoebis sennae. Next base: position 300,231 of record LQNK01000357.1, on the reverse strand, counting down.
GAATGATTTTGAAGTGTAAGCGTAAATTTATTTTCAAGTGCAAAGCAGGTTTAATGCGTTTACGTCTGCCTATCAAATGGTATTTATTCTCTATTTGTTTTTGTTAGAAAAGTTTTGAAGCAATTTGAAGTGTTACCAAAATTAACAAAATATAACGTATTTCCGTATAATTCGTTAACTATCGACTGTTGGCTTTAGTTAAGAGACGGGATTTTGTTTCAAACTTAACGCCGGATTTCATGCTTGTTTAATATATTCGTCAAATTTGCCAGAATTTTGCTATAAAACAGTTTATGTGTGAGCTAAAATCAAACGGTTCTGTAGCATTTCTTCGTCGATGTTCTCCTTTTGATATTGTTAAATGATATCTCATACATTTGTTTATTGTAATAAACAATGCATATATTTTTTTTTTGGAAATTGTTAAGCTTTAAAGGATATTTATTGGAAAAGTTGCGAGTTGCCAGCATATCCCGACACATAGCTGCGTCGTGTACAATTCGCTAACTATCGACTGTTGGCTTAGTTAAGAGACGGGACTTTGTTTTCACGCTTTTAACGGATTTCGTGCTTGTTTTAAACTATACATATATATTCTTTAACAAGAAAAATTTGGATATGAAACAGCTGACTGTGAACCTATCCATAAATTAGCAAAAAAATCTATTAAAATCATTTCATTTGCTTGTCAATAAAGAACTCTATTAATGTACAGGAGATAAGATGCCAAAACCAGACGCCTAGATTTGATTTTTGACCGAGCGAAGAGAGATCTCTCTCTAGAAGTGAAGATGGCCGGGTAATTGTATGTTTGTGTGTTTGTACGTGTGTACGTTTGCATGTTTGTATGTAAATATGCAAAAACTGTGTCCGACGATAACATGAGCATTATTTATCTGGTCATGATTAAATTCCATAAGCAAATAGTTTTGACATAACGAAATAAATATCAAAAAGAATATCGAGTACGAAGATGAGCGAATCAGTAAGGGGGTTACGAATATGGTCAAATATATTACATTTTATTCGAGGATATCTTAAGTTTTGTACGGATTTTGTCTAGTCCGGTGCGAGCCACTAGTTTACTTTTAGGGGCAAATATGCCTACAAGCGATAAACTTCGATTTAAGTTATACTTGTATATGTAATTTTAGCAATTATTTCGACTGGTTAAATTTAATTGAAAAGGTATTCAATATGTTACTAATACGAGGTTTAATCAACCCCTTTTAAATAACAGCAAACAAAAATCATCCTTTAGCCGGCGGTTCAGGATTTATCACACCCGCTCTACAAGATTACTCAATACGACGTTGACAGATTGACTCACTGACTACGACCCTCTTTTTCTTGAGCTTTAGTCCCTTTTTACACGAAGCGGGTAGTTAGTAGTTACTGACTGGCTTTTTAAAAAATATATAGATATTTGTGACAAATCTTAAGACCTGATCGTATATTGTGTTTAAAGCATCTCCTTCATGTGTGAATATTTTCGGAGATACATCAGAAAATGTCACTGGTTTTGACTGAAGAATATACAAAAGGTCACATAACCCAAGAATTTGACAATCTTCAAACCTGTTCTCATATTCCGTAAACCGTTTGTGCTGTAGTTTCTTATCTAATCATATAAAACCGTAAAGAGATAGTGGTTGTGATTGAATGTTCTTGTGGCTGTGGGTAGCCTCAGTTCCCTCGTTGCATTTATTCGGTTGTTAGCCCGGAGACGAACCCTTTTTGCCTCCTGAGGATTCTTAATCCGGCCTTAAGGCAAGTCGCTTTAAGGCTATAATATTTTGCATTTTAGATCGCTTTCACAAACCAAAATAAACCTGAGCATTTGATGCCCTAGATATACATATAATTTAAGTAGATTTTAAATTAAATTCAACTTTTCTTAATTTTTTTCGATACTACTAGTAGAAGTTCTGTATTTACACTTATAACAACCTATATATCTGTTATTACTAACGACAGTTTGATCTACATATAACCGCACCGTGTATAAGCGGTCTAACGAAATATAGCTGTTTCTTTCCCACCAGCGGGTAATTAGGTACCTGCATTTGGTCAGGTCGCTGGGGATCCTGGGTGACTGTATCTAGACGCGGCGTTAATGCGCCAAGATTGATGGCAATCTGAGTATAAGCTGACAAATCGCTTACCTATTACCACGGTTTTGCCGCTCATTTTTAATTGAATTAAGCTTTGTATTTTAGCGGCTACGGTCTTTGTAATTGCAATTAGTAAAAGTGCAAAAATGAACATTATATGAGCATGAGCATTAAACGTTACACTAATTTAAAGATAATGTGTTTTATTGTTATCAAATATTGTTATATTATACCAAATAGCCTTCCCCGATTTATGGTCTATCTAACACGAAACTTATTTTCCCGGGCCAGCAGTTCCTAAGCGCGATCAATCAAACAAACAGACTCTAGCATTGCACTTATTTTAACTACAACATACAATCAACGAGAATAATTCTTAATCCAGCGTAGACTTCAACTTAAATATCATAATACTGTTGATAAATTTCCACAATCAGCGTACGTGATGGACTGCCACGAGCAGTTGTTGACTTGATTCATACAAAGCAGTGTGGGCCGTAAATTACAAATAGCTGTACTCGGTCAATGTTATTGAGATTACGCTGTCCGTAAACATGGCGATGCAAAGAGAAGCCGCGGGAGCTCTAATCCTTTTAACATTTGTTCAGGAAGGAAGGATTTTGACTGTAACATATTTGTATGAATTGATTATTAGTCAGTTTAATTGTAAATCACATATAGATGAAGTCAGTGAATGTTATTAATATTACGCAGTCCGTTGTTAACGTGGGATTGCAAACAGAGGCTTCCGTAACCCTAATCCTTTTAACATATGTTCGGTTCAGTAAGGCGTTTGATGGTAATGTTCTATCAGAACTGTTAAAATTATAAATAGCTGTATTCTATCAATGTTATTGAGATTACGCTGTCCGTTGTAAACATGGCAATACAAAGACAGACCGCGGAAGCCCGTAATCCTTTCAACACGTGTTCGGTTCAGGAAAGATTTTGACGTTAATGTACTAGTATAGACTGTTCATTATACGTAATTTTATAGAAAATTACAAGTACTCAGTCAATGTTATTGAGATTACGCTGTCCGTAAACATGGCAATACAAAGACAGACCGCGGAAGCCCGTAATCCTTTCGACACGTGTTCGGTTCAGGAAGGATTTTGGACAGTGACGTACTAGTGGGACCTTGATGATTAGTTAATTTGATTATTTATTCAAGCGGAGAGTGTTAAGGAGATTATTTTGAAAGCATTTTGAAACTTTTATGGAGGATGATCTGGCTTCAATATTGATTGATTTTAGTTTCGGACAGAGTTGTAAATTAAGCTTGTTATTTTTAAATAAAAATAAATAAACCTTTTATTTAAAAGATAATTTTCACGACATACCTTCGCAAATAGATACGCATACTCCTCATATCTGGTATATCCTTAATTTGAAGGTAGTTTAAAAGTTGTATGTTGATACAAGGGAAGGAGATGTTTACTTAAATAAATATGCACTATTTCATTATGAATTAATTTCTAACAGTTGTAAAGGTAACAACAATTACGATACGATGCAATTTTATTAATTGCAATTTTCATGTGATCATTAGAGCACATGAAAATTGGCGGTTTATTTTTATTCACTAATCTAGCTTGTGGTCGCGCGTTCGGATGTGCAACCACAACAGTGAGATTTACTTTACTGGTTACTCTTAATGACCCATTTTATACTGTGAAAATTGAAACCGAAACATAGTAAAGCCTGGCTGCAAGTATTGGGCAACATCACAGCTCTATAATTTAAGGCATATATTATGCAACGCTCTTCCGTTTTTTGTTCTTTAAATTGTGAATTCATTGTTACTATACACTTTATTATACAGGATGGAGACAAAAAATACACTCAAAAGTTTATTTATTTAAATCAATAACAATACTTTTATCTGATAATAATCGATATAAATGGTTGCTTATAAATTATGTTGCATAAATAAAATATTTACTGTATTTTAAGGATGATTTAATTTCCTTTTTTATTTTTACAGACTAGCAGGAGTTGCGTAATTATTAAAAGAGATTCTGTCATTCCCACCTTTATATTAGTACTAGCGACCCGCCCCGGCTTCGCACGGGTGCAATGCTGATAAAAACCTTCCTCATAAGTTACTCTATCTATTAAAAAAAACCGCATCAAAATCCGTTGCGTAGTTTTAAAGATTTGAGCGTTCATAGGGACATACAACATGACACATGACAGAAAAAGCGACTTTGTTTTATACTATGTAGTGATATTTAGGATCCAGGAGAGGGCTATAATTAAAAAAATATGCCAAAGTCACAATTTATTAACATTTCTAACACACTATTATTAATTTAACTATTACATAATTAATTTTATATCTAAAAGAACTACAAAAATCACAATAAATTATAAAAATCACAATAAATTATCAAAAAGAAATATTAAAAATTAGGCAATCGATCCTCAAACGGGCAGAGTTTCAACAAGTTTTAGCGACTTCCAAAAAATGTGTCCTCAAATGCGGGTGCCGGCACTTTTATTATTTTTCCCCACCAAGACCGATACCGGGGGGGGAAGGAGGAGTTATTGCCACTATTGGGAGGTGACTTCTAACAGTATAGTATAGGCTACATTTTATTTAAGAAAAAATATTTTTGGTTGCTATCCATACATAACCGAGTAAAAAAATAATTAGTCAATAATGAATAATATTTTTATATAATTCTATGGAAATAGGGTTAACCAAAATCGCATACTAAGCGCGCGCCTTTACAAATACTTAAATTTGTAGTCCACGTGAGCGAAGCCGCGGACGGAAAGTTAGTTTATAATAAACGACGTTTAAAAATCCGTTAAAAAGCCTTTTTATTCAATTACTAGTTACTACTTACTAATTACTTTTATGAAATGAACAAAAGAATCATTTAAGTTCAGCAAATTATCGAAAATCGGAACAAGATTCATACAAATTTCGGCGGAAACGTCTTCCTTCCGACCCGAATCGGATTTGTGAAACCTTGTACTGTTTTGTCGTTATTAAACACACAATTTTTTTCATATGTTTACACTTTGACCTGCCTTTTCCTATACCAGTGGGTTGCCTGGAAGAGATCACTCCTGAGTGATAAGGCCGCCCTCTGTGTTGACTGTTTCTTCTATATCTTTTTTCTCTATTGTAAAATTTACTCTCATTATGTCAACATGAAAAGTGTAAATAAATAAATAAAATAAATAAATGTTTTGTCGCAAGCCTAACAAGCGTGTCTGTATCCAGTGGGGATGCAAAAAGCAACGCTTCTTGTTTACTTGTTGAAATTCGGAGCGCACATCAGGGAACTCCTCCATACAACTTGCGTGTTTTACGGCGCCTGATGAAGATAGAAGATTTGAGCTAAATAAATTCATTGTGTACTCTAAAATAATAGTTTGTTAAAAGCTTTGTATAACTAAAAAGAGAAAATAGAAGTTTGACATTTATATTAAAAGTCAAACTTAAGTCAGAGTTATCCTACTGTTTACGACACGAGATTGTTTTAATTATATTAGGTAATCAATTCTAGGATGTATTTTTATATTTATAGCAATGTAACCTAATACAAATGTCGATTAATACGAAGAATATAAAGTTTTGAACTAACTAGACTTATCTTCAAACTGATTCAACTAGGTGGAGGTAGTCACACAATTTAAATATTAGCGAACATATCTGTCATATCAGTCACCCACACGCACGCTAGTGTTCGAAACATCGAATTGAATAATAATGTATAATAAGCGCGCTTTGAAACGATTTAGATAACTAACTAACCTTCATGAAATGAACAAATGAATCAACCAATTTCAATACTGTTTTGTCGTTATTAAACACAATGTTTTGTCACAACCCTAACAAGCGTGGTCTGTATTCAGTGGGGATGCAAAAAGCAACGCTTCTTGTTTACTTGTTGAACTTCGGAGCGCATATCAGGGAACTTCTCCAAACAACTTGCGTGTTTGACGGCGCCTGATGAAGATAGAATATTTGAACTAAATAAATTCATTGTGTACTCTAAAATAATAGTTTGTTAAAAGCTTTGTATAACTAAAAAGAGAAAATAGAAATTTACCATTTATATTGAAAGTCAAAATTAAGTCAGAGTTATCCTACTGTTAAAGACACGAGATGTTTTAGATGTATTTAGTTATCACTTCTAGAATGTCTATTTATATTTATAGCAATGTAACCTAAAACAAATGTCGATTAATAAGAAGAATATAAAGTTTTGAACTAATTAGACTTATCTTCAAACTGATTCAACTAGGTGGAGGTAGTCACACAATTTAAATATTAGCGAACATATCTGTCATATCAGTCACCCACACGCACACTAGTGTTATAAACATCGGATTAAATAATAATGTATAATAAGTGCGCTTTGAAATGATTTATATAACTAACTAACCTTCATTAAATGAACAATTAAATCAACCAATTTCAATACTGTTTTGCCGTAATTAAACAATGTTTTGTCGCAAGCCTAACAAGCGTGGTCTGTATTCAGTGGGGATGCAAAAAGCAGCGCTTCTTGTTTACTTGTTGAACTTCGGAGCGCATATCAGGGAACTTCTCCAAACAACTTGCGTGTTTTACGGCGCCCAGTGAATATGGGTTATTTAAGCTTAATAAAGTCGTACTATTTATTTAGTTAAAAGCAATTTAAAAATTTGTTAATTATAAACAAAAAGAGATAATGATCAAAATTAACAAACCAATTTATATTCACACTTTTGTGTTTTGAATTGACTATATTGAATAAAAATTATTTTTAAAAGATTTTAAACGCGCTTTATTATACATTATTTTACATACAAGCAGTCACCCGTGACATCCGCGGTAAAGTGTTCGAATTGTCTGGTTTAATAATAATGTAAACACAAGAAAACTCCATTTACTAATTTAGATATTTTCAAATTGTAATAAGTAATCACTTCCAAATTGTTAATTTAATTTCATCTATAAACCGAACTAAAAATATTCATAAATTTTACAGAACGTAGATTTACCTTCAAATTGATTGAAATTTAATCCTTATAGCAACATTACATTCAAATTAATACTTCCTAGAGGGAATTGGCAAAAAAAAATCAATTTTGTGATAACGATTTTTCAATTCCAGGGCTGAAAACCTTCAAGAGAGCGTCACCAATTATCGTCACCAGAATTATTTTATAATTGCATTGCTATTCCGTGCACGACCAGTGAGATAAAATATTCATTAAACTAGAATAACAAGGAAATGAGAAAAGTGGTAGAGTATGTTACATTTCTACCATTGATGGGCAAGGTTAATAATAATAAAATGTTATATTTTCAATTATGATTAAATTAAATAGAATGTAATGAAAAATCTACATTCTTAAGTTTGCTTCACCAGTTCCCAAATATAAAAATTATTTCAATTCAATTCTCATCCATATTCCATAAAATTAAATTACTTTTTGAACAGTTTCAAAAGTTTGCGTTCACAAGCGATAGAAAGAATTAGCAAAGCACAAAGCAATTTTCATCTGTACATTAAATTAAAACTTCATCAATATAACTTATTACTATAATTTACAGAAACATTACGTTACGGCTAGCGGAAATAAATATTGTTTTAAATAAAAAAAAATACTCTTTTATCTACGAAGTAGATGTCTAAGTAGCTATAAAAAGTATGTCTTTAAACGTATGTGTGTAAACGTCCCTCGCAGTTGCATTTGTTTTATAAGGAGCATGGGTTCACTTTCAAATTGTAATAACCAGTGTAAGTAATTTTTAAGAAGTGTTCAACTGCTTTAAATATAATTTTTTTGCAAGAAAACCTAAAACTGATTTCAACTTATCCTTCAATCCTCCGCAGAGTAACAAAAACGTTTTAATTTCAGAACGAAAAAATGAAAACTCCATCACCATCCCCAATTATCATCTGCAGAATGATTACGTTACTGCATTGTATTCCGCCCACGACCAGGAGATGGTGGCCGCAAACGTAAAAAGCAATCAATGACAAGGAGGTATCTGATAACGCGCGCTTGTGGAGTGGAGTCACGTAACAACCGCACGACGCACACATAAATAACTATAATGACACCGGACCGCTTTTATAAAAATATGTATTACGCTAATCTGCCTTTTTAATTATACGGTTGAGGTTTGACAAAGTTTTGTGTAGTTGTCGTAATAGTTCTGATTGTTTAGGATTATTGTTGCGGAGTAGAACGTACTATTTTAGAAAAACTTTTTGATAACTGTATCCATAATGCTAATTGTGAAATATTACAAAATATGGCCTCAAAAAAAATTGGAATTCCAAAAATATAGAACCAAAACTTTGAATAAGTTTAGACTTTTTTGTTATAGTACACCAAAGCGTATTCAAAATACTCCTGCAATCTTGTTCAGGAAGTTGACATTTTCTAGGTGTCCAGGCAATATGACGCAACGTTCTTTGAATTTCACCTTTGAAAGAGTAAAATGACAAAGATGCACCTAGTTATGTCCACTTGATATACACGAGCAGGAATGGAAAGAAAAATGCTATTACAATTTGCAATTCGACGCACATGCACTTATTGGAAAATTTTAATCAAAGGGTAAGCCCTTATTGTAATTTATATTCAGCCACGTATCTTTGTTTATAATAGAAAAATTCTTATGGAAATTGTATTAAATTAACTCTGTTTGTTTGTCATTATTTGTCTGTTTCTTTGTTAGGTTGGAATGAAATATTTAGTTTTATTTCAATGATACAGGAAATAGACATTCGATATTAAAAATATAGTACGTATATTGTTAGCTATGTAATTACATAGTCAGGTCATAAGTTTGATACATATCGAAAGCACACAATAAGTAACGCACTGCAACAGTAAATATATAAAATACGGATTTAAACCATATTAAAATTATTTGAAAAGTCCTTCTCTTCATTGAATACAGGCTTTGAATCTACAAGGAAAATCATTAAACGAAGCGGGCACCACGTTCTTATCAATATCTGTGAATACTGAAATCGAGGATGTGACTCCATGTTGGAATGGGATTTAGCGCAGACCTACTCCTCCATGCCATATTTTGAAGTCCAAGGTATTTAAGTCTGGACTAGAGGAGGGCCAATCTTCATGCTTGCGTTGGACCCAAATATGAGACCATAAGCTAAACCACAGGATGATGGCGCTCTGAACACCCGCTTAATAAAATATTTCGAAGTATTTTTTGCTTGCCTAACTACCTCTTTAACAGTGGTTCTGTTTAGCTCGTAGAGTCACTAGTAGTACAATCTGAAGACTACCGAAATCCGTCAGATCAACTATATTCTAGAAACGGAGGTGATATGATAAATTGTCTGGAGCTTTGTCTTGCAGTCCAACTTTTTCCAAAGATCACTCTGAAAATGTCTCATTTCTTTAAATTTTATTTTTCACGTCGTTACTATGTAAAGTCGACAGTAAACAATGATTGAACTATGAGCTTAATTCCGAAAGTTACCTTTCCCATAAATAGTACTTACTGAGGATTTCACAGGTTACTCAAACAAACTGATTTGTAACTCAACAGAAGCTTAGGACCTGATTATTTCGGTCACGTAGGGTCGGTTCAGAATTACACGAATACCTTCGCACTACCACGACACGCATCGACTGAAGCTTGACACCTTGTCTTGGGTGTATTTGATTTCGGGCTCTAACAAATTGGAAGCATATGATAAAGATGTTTAATATAACATTAAACAAAAACTCAACAAACGGATTGTCAGGTTCCAATTTTCAAAGAAGAAAATATTGAAGACTTGATCTGGATCAAGTCATCAATATTTTCTTTCAGTCCACGAGTTTGGTTTAAAATTGTTGCAGACATTTGGTTATTCTTTCCCACTTTCACCCCCCACAACTTCAAAACAGCCCAACCAATTTTCAACACAATGTGTGAGAACGCTCGTACATCAGTCATCTTTAAGACGAAAAATAAACACTAAAATAAAATCGCTTCATCCATTCAAGACCTCTGAAGCCATATACATATAGAGAGGTATACGGGCACGTCAGATTTACAACCGCCTCCTTTTTGGTGGTTAAATGTGAATAATCAAAAACCTCATGATGAAGTGTACCTATCAGTAATATCAAAATAGTTTAGTCATTGAAAAATTTACAAATTATGGCAAAGGTGCCTAGCATATAATTTTACAATAAATTGGCTACGAAATGCTACAATCCTTATACTGAGAACTCTAAAGTTAGCATCATGCATCTAGATTGAGATGTTTTGTCAATTAGTTATTCAGAGAACACGAATAGAGATTCTCATATATAATAAACGCTCCTATGCTTAAATTATAAAGGCTTTCACAGCCTTTATTGATAGGCGAAATGCTCACTCCAAAATAAACCGTATTTCGTATTGAATAAGTAGCATAATTGGTTGCCGCGTATAGACTGATTAGTGATTTGTGCGATATTAAAGTACACAACATCCGTTGCTTTTGCTTAGTTAATCTCCTTATACTGTAAATATTTAATAGGACAAGGGTTTATGAACTAAAACAAGACGATTAATATTAGCGAATATTTTAGATTAATACTAAATACATATTTTTGGCGAAACCACCTTATTTTAGTATTAATTATTCTTGCAAACTCTCCTTTTGAATTTATTGAAGAAATGGAAAAACTCATAAAATTAGCGAATATTTATAGATGGCTTGTGTTTAATTCATTAATTAATCAGATGGTTAATGTCACAATCTTCTTTTAAATTTTAAATTAAAATTCGGTATATCAGTTATCCCACTTCATTTATTCTTTCTATAATATATAAGTTAAATAAAATTCGTATATATATTTTAAAGGCAATTTAGATTAAAGCTGCATCTACTCTGACTGGCATAGGCTATATTACAAGCTACATATTTAACACTAGCTTTCCGCCCGCGGCTTCGCCCGCGTGGACTACAAAATCATCAATCCTCTGTACTTTGTGGATTTATAGAAGTAGAAGTGGTATGAGAATTTTTAGAAACGTACGTTTGTAAATATATCTCGTTAATTCCTTTAATAAACTGTTTTATTCAAAAAGAACTATCCAATAATTACGATTTAATAACTGTTATTTTTTAAGTCCGAAGTATATCCTGAATTAAATATAACAAAAGTGTCACTGTTCATGTTTGTATAATTCTGATAATTAATTTATAAATTTTTTGCAAAATATTTATTTTTTCGATGTCTGTCGTATACTCCTAGAACGAAAGAAACTTGTATGTTTGCACGCATTTAACGCATATTTGCTTATAGACGCAAATAATAACTACTGCATGTTGGTTAATCTTTGTTGAGATTGGCCGCCATGATCGTTATCTACTTTGGAGATTAAGAGAAGGCTACATTTGTCATTAAAAGGTACTATGCAAACTACACCTAAAAATGTTTAACTCAGTGTACCTACGCGCATTGATGATGTTTTGATGTATCACTTTGAACCCTCATATCTTTTTTATTTATTAACCGATTTGAATGAAACAAACACTAAAACCTCCGGGGGGCTTGCCATAATACATAATCGAAAACCGCATTTAAATCGGTTAAGCCGTTTCGGAGTTGACTGCGTACAAACGCCCGACAAACAGACAAACAGATTAACAGACAAACAGACAAAAATTCTAAAAATCATTGTTTTGAGTTTAGAATCATAAATGAAACACGAAACACTAATTTTTTCTTGAAAATATTAAATGTACAGACACGGCTAGTCTACGATTTTATTATATGTATAGATTAAATTCCGGGAGCGAAGCCGCGCAGAATAGCAAGTAAATTATCTAGGAATAATCTGACAGATTAACGTTACGATTGTCGACACTAATGAATCTAATATAATCGCGTGTTAGTTTTGAGTAGGAGGTATCAGTGTAGGCTGATCTATAAAAAGCAATAACGCATGAAACAGTAAATGAAGAGTTATTTATCCGTTCCCATATGGATGGCCCACGTTGATAATGAACGAAATAATGAATAATTGGTACTTGTCAGGGAACATTAAGACCAGGCTCACTGTAATTAATGATTTTATTGTATTGCACCGGATTGTTTTTCGCGGAAAATAATTTTATTTGGGCAAAATAAAATGATCGGGACGAGCTTGCGCGGTGAATTTCCGCTCTGTATAATTTATTTCATCGTATTCGTTAAGTGAAGGATGCTGATGTGTTTTATACCGGAACAGCGTGATACTACTCATCAATTATGGACGCGCGTCACGTGGCCGGCACTCCCCCCACAATTACGCGCGTACATGCCAAATTGTATTTATATGCATCGACCGTTACATGATTTTCGAATATGCCGTTCACATTGTATGGACGAGATTTGGTATAAAGCGTAATCTGCTTTTATACGTTGAAGATCGTATACCGATATGTTCGTCTGTTTTATAGTCGGTCGTTTATATTCATTGTTGCAAATACGACATCATTATTTAGTTACCAGATGCTATTTTGTACCTACGACGTTTATCTTTTTCTAATATTAAAAGTAATCTATACATATAATAAAACAGTAACCCAACCATTTCTGTACATTGAATATTTTTCAAAAAGAGTAATTGGTATGCAATATGTATGTTCTATAGATACCAAAACCATAATTAGAATTTTTTTTTCTGTTTGTCTGTTTATCTGTTTGTCTGTTTGTCTGTTTATCTGTTTGTATGTGCGTCAATCACGTCATAATCACTGGGCAGATTTTGATAAAATTTTACATACTGATAGGCCAATGTGAGGTGCAAATTATAGGCTACATTTTATTTGAAAAAAAAATATTTTGGGGGTGGCTCTCCATATATGTAAACGGAGGGTAAAAAAATAAATTCGCGAATACATCATTAAATGAGGTGTCATAAGATAGGTCTTTAAAAATGAAATGAAATGAAAGGTTTCTAAATGCGTTTTTTGCAAAATTAAATATTTTTTGAGATAAACGCTTCTAAAGTCGTGATAATGTCATACCACGTGCAATGTGAGATTTTGATTGACATCATGTCATGTCTTTTTATACTCTTAACGTAAAAACACACAATAAATTCTCAAAAACCCTCAAAAAATAAGTAACTCTCTGCCCGCGGCTTTGCTCGCGTGGGCTACAATTTTCTGTATTTTGAAGAGGCGTGCGCACTGTGAGATTTTGGTGAAACTTATTTCCATACAAAATTATAAAAAAACACAATAGATATGCGTATATATCAGGGGTCCTGCGACCGTAATTTTTTTTAACTTTTGTTGTGCGTCGCTAAAAAATACAGAAATTAGTAGCCCACGCGTGCGAAGCCGCGGGCGGTAAGCTAGTATCTAATAAATATGAAAGTTTGTGTCTTTGGGTGTTTGTCTGTCAATCATGCTGTAACTAATGACTAGATTTTGACATATTTAAGATAGTAAAATTAAAACTTACAATGAAGGCAAGTAGTAAATAACACAAAATTTACAATAATGCTAAAGATAACAAAGGAAAGCTCACGTAAAACTTTCTTATTTTCGTTCTGTCACGGTTTTTCCATTTAAATACACACTAGAGGTTGCATTTCATTGAAACCGTCTCGAATTTATGAGTTACTGCTGCAATTTTCCACCTGTATAAAATACCTATTTCAAAACAGGAAGAGGAAGCTACACTTAACTATTTGTCACGAAATATGAAGCTACAAAAATTCATGAAATCGGAGTGGCTCCGAGAAATTTCATGCTATTTATACTTGAGAGGGAAGCCGGTGTGGAAGGAAGGCCAACCGCCAGCAATTTCGTCGCGTAAAATAAATTCAAGAAGTCCACCGGCGATTTTTAATCTGGGATTTCTTTGAATTATGTTCGGTTCTTACAGTTGCAGTTAGATCTGAGATTGGGAACGGTAGTAGAAAACGTGATGTAATAATGTCTACTACATTATATCTTTTTATTATAAAGGAATCTGCTACATTTGTTCTTGTAAGCTTAAACGATGGTATACGAGCGGTAGAGTACGTTTAATAGAAGGTAGGTTAAATTTTATTATGATGTAATTTTATTTTAAAAGCATTCTTATATTATGTATATTTTTTGCAATTTTTATCTTTTAGTAGAAAGAGAGCGAAATAGATAATTACGCTAATGTAGGTAGATGACAACATTATGTTTAAAATTTTTGAGCCAAAACAAATTTTTGATGCAATAGAATTTATATTAGATTTTGGTCATTTTACAGTCAATAAACCACTTAACTACGAGACCTCAAATCCAATGCAACGCCACAATACAGGGTTTTTTTCACGCGCTCGGAGTACCTTTTTTCATTTCGCTATATCATTTATATTACTCTATCTTCACACTTGAAAAACTCACAAATTGTATAACTAAGTTTTTCCTATACTTAAAACATTTATTAAAAAAAAATCATCATTTATTCTCATTAAAACAAAAAAAAAAACTGTGAAAAGTGATCGATACCAGTATTGGTAGTGATCGATACATTGAAATACTTAAATTTGTTGAAAAGCTTCAATTAACCTACTGGTTCTATAAATAATCGTAATTTTCGTTATTTTAAGTGCCATATGTGTAATAGGTTTGGAACTTTTAAAATTATTCTTGACTATACCGACCACATGTATCACCAAGATATAAAGTCTACTTTTGCTGAGAAAAATTCGAGAAGTTGACCCTTGCTCAAATCGGCTATATTTGACACCCGTACTGTGGTATTGCATAGCTAAATCGACAATAGTTGACACCCGTCGGTAAGAAGTTAATAGATTAATACTTATATTTTGTTAAGAATCATTCCTTTGTTCATTAATAAAATTGAGAGCTTTATTTGGAATATTAATCAACTTCCAAAGAATCAGATGACAATCCAAATGTTAGGGAATGGATGGAAAATTAATAGCCGCAGTCCTTTGTACGTTTTGATTCATCAAAGATAAAAATCCGATTCTTTGAATAGTGATTTTTGCTTTACTCCGAGTAAAATAGTAGTATCTAAAACGAATCTCTTCATTTACCCTTTCTGTTTAAGGGTCTTAGCGGATTTAAATATTCGGGTCACCCACATTTTGGCTTGTCTTGGCTTCAGAGTCAACCCTCTAATCGGTGTTTCTCGACCGTTTGTGTAACTAGGCTGGGATTAAAGGTGACAAAATATACTTTTTATTCTTGGATTTTTCTGGATTAATACGTGTATTTATATAAGTGTTGAGAACTTTTCGCAGCAATATTATTGTTCTATGAAATTCACTAAGTGTTATTTTTCGTTCCATGCGATTGTTATTAATGATTGAATTATTATTATTGATCGCAGTAATGGCGCATACGCATAACTTAATTAATAAAAATGAGGATAGAAATTTTATTATTTGTTTCTTGATGTACCTTCCGGCAACTGAAAACATGACCTTATTACAATGTAACAAAAACATTTTAAAGGGGGATTCTAGTTCATTTCTTTTTATTTTGTTCTGGACGTTAATTGCACGGTGGATATCCTGCTGCATATTATTCCTAGCCTTACTCTAGCTTACTTAACCTTATGAAACACGTAAGTATATAGACCTTACACGTAGATGTCCTCACCTCAGAAATATAGTGAGTTATTGGTTTTCTAATAATTAAATGAGGCGGCAGGTATCCGCTGCATTTTATTTCTGAACTAATTTTACTTTCTTACCATACAATACCTTACCTTAGATAACATGTACTTTTATGGATATCATGAACGCAGCTGGTCGTCGATTGTCCTAACAATTAATTGGGGCAGTAGATATCCACTGCAGCTTATTTCTGAGCTAATTATACCTTCCCTTACCATACCCTACCTTACCTTACCTAAAACATAATTTCATGGTTCTCGCAAACACAGCTGGGCGTCGATTGTCCTAACAATTAATTGGGTGGCAGAAATCCGCTGCATTTTATTTCTGAACTAATCTTACCTTCCCTTACCATATCTTACCTAACACGATATGTAATGTAACTCGCAAATACAGCTGGGTGTCGATTATCCCAATAATTAATTGGGTGGCAGAAATCCGCTGCATTTTATTTCTGAACTAATCTTACCTTCCCTTACCATACCCTACCTTACCTTACCTAACACGTATTTTCATGGATCTCGCAATCACAGCTGGGTGTCGATTATCCTAACAATTAATTGGGTGGCAGAAATCCGCTACATTTTATTTCTGAACTAATCGTACCTTCCCTTACCATACCCTACCTTACCTTACCTAACTCGCAAATACAGCTGGGTGTCGATTATCCTAACAATTAATTGGGTGGCAGAAATCCGCTGCATTTTATTTCTGAACTAATCTTACCTTCTTTTACCATACCTTACCTAACCCGTTATTAAATGTAAATCGCAAATACAGCTAGGTGTCGATTATCCCAACAATTAATTGGGTGGCAGAAATCCGCTACATTTTATTTCTGAACTAATCTTACCTTCCCTTACCATACCCTACCTTACCTTACCTAACACGTAATTTCATGAATCTTGCAAACACAGCTGGGCGCCGATTGTCCTAACAATTAATTGGGCCGGTAGGTATCCGCTGCATTTTATTTCGCCTCTTGAATCTAGCTAACAAGTTTAAAGTTTTAATTGCTCTCGCCTAGATCGCTGTTTATCTTTTCGTGGTTCCTGCGACACAACTTTGTTGACTATAAATTTAATTTGTGCAAGAAAAATAATAATTAAAAAATAGGATGCGATATCTTACTTCATTTTCTTGTTTACTAAAGAGTCTCAACTGTAAAGAGGTAATTAACTTTTTAGGGATATTTAACAATATTTTTTCGTAATATCACGTATTTTATAAATTTAGTATATTAGTAATTATTTTCATATTATTGTTTTTAAAACAATAGCTCTACCCCGTAGTTACACTCACGTATATCTGGTTTCCCCGTTCCCGTAGGATTTGATTAAAAATCCTAACATAGCGGATGCCTACGTCACAGCATCTACCTGCATGCCAAATTTCAACACGGTCCGTCCAGTGGTTTGGGCTGTGCGTTGATATATCAATATGTCAATCACCTTTGAGTTTTATATATTGATAATAAAATTTAGTGAAGCAAGAAAAGTATATTTTTGATGAATTGTCATTGATTCAATAAAATGTGTTTGTGAAGAAATTTTCTAAATATTGTGTAGTAACTTGGCTGCAGATGTTACACATATAAGATCATTATATGAATATAAAGTGATGTTCAAAACCTTAACCGAAACCGTTTAAATCGTGCAAAGGTGTTAAAATAGGAAAATTTGTTTGACAATTTACGGCCTCAACAATCTCATAAACAGCATCTTCCCATTTTATCACCGAGTCACGTACAACGGTACCGGCTAATGAATTTCTTGTTTACAATACAAAATAGCTTTTATGAAACTCGTTCATTAAACAAATCTCAGCTTATGCGTGGCTTGGCTTAAGAACGTGACAATTTTTTGCTTTCAGGAATACATATTATTATCGGTGGAGCGTTCGAACCACCGCTTTGCACACATGATGAGAATGTTAAATTTAATATCGCTCTCCGCAGCTCTTCGATAAAGCATCAGCTTTTAGATTATGATTTTCTAACATCGGTTTAATTTGGGGTTTGAAATTTTTAGCTAGATATTAAATAAAATACTTTTTAAAGGATTTTACGTCACCCGTGGCCACGCTCGCTGTAAAATGCTCGAAACTTCGGGTTAATAATAATGTATAATAAACTGCGTTTAAAATCCTTTAAAAAGTACGTCATTTAATATAAAAGTACTCGTGTTAATACAGACACAAGAAAATACAAATTCTAAACACCGTTAAATTATTGAGAACGATTATGTTCCCCAAATTTGGACATAACTTATTTTCTTTTTTATAAAGCATAAAAAATATTGCAACAGAGGCAAGATTCTTCCATTTTTTCTTTGTCCAATATCGACTCGCGAAGCAAAAGACTTGTCAGTAATATTGTAGCAAACTCTGTTCCTCTAATTCCCTAAAATTAGCACACAAATGTAAGAAAACAAGCAAGTATTATACTAAGTAGACGTAAAATTTCAACCGTAGGAACACACCTGCATCTTATTATTGCGGACTTCTGAACACCTTTTATTGAATAAAAAACTTTTTAAAGGATTTAATACGCGGCTTACTATACATTATTTTCCATTATTATTTAACCCAACGTTTCATTCATTTTATAGCGAACGTGGTCACGGGCGGGCGACTAAGATGACAGTTGTCAAAATGATTGTATCAAATATTGTGTGTAGCTACCTCCACTGATTTCCACGAAGATGGCATGGAAAATTTGCTCGGATTCTTGCAAAATTGACTTACAGCGTCCTCTTGTCTTTTGGCTTGACGTGGGGTTTTAAATATTTAATTAGTGGGTCCCAGGTGTTAGAAAGTCGCAAACCATCTTCTCTATTTAACGTTTCATGTTTTTTAATTCGTTTTATTGTTTCACTTAAATTTAAATATAATCAGAAACTCCCTCGTTTCCAATTACCTCAAATAAATAAGTTGAAACGATTGCAGCACCTTTATAAACTTATTTACTTTAAATACAGCCAAAGTAGGTAATATTTGTCGTATTCGAACTCGCAAATTGAGTGCGGACACGGAGGGAAGAGGGCTGGCGCAACCGGCCAATATTTTTCATTACTATGCTAATTTCATTGTACCAATAAACGGGAATGTCCTGCGCTCCCGCAAAGAGGTTAGCTGTTTCACGAACATTTTTACTATGTCCACTGAAAAATTTAAATTCGCTTTCCGAAAGGTCGACTCGGTTAATTTGGTACGAAACTGGACATTTTTAGATTTTTCACCGCCGCTTCAGCGTTTTTAATCGCGCATATTAAACATTTATCACTGGAAACGTAAAAATGATCAAATAAATGCATTACGAATTCATTCGACACAATCGAGCGTTGCATTATTTATAAAAATCCAGTTGGAAACTATTTAAATTACCGCGCGGGTTCGGGAGGAACGTTGAATTAATATTTGTAATGAAAGCATTTGTTTGCGCTTTTATAGCGAATAAAACAATGGTGTACATTAATCTTTCTCAGCAGTGAGAGCCTGCATTGCAACACATGGTGCAAACTAATAGAACAATGGCATTACACGTGGTTCTGGAACGTTCTACGAGGGACAATCCTAACAAACGAGGGGCTGCACGGCGAGATCATCCCGGCACAATCGCGTGGAATGATTCAATGGATCAATGTCGGAAGTACACGATTGTGGCGGCGCTCTGCTTCTATTTGCTCCCATAATCTCGATCCAGTTGTTCAATAATGCGTGTTTGTTCCTTATATTATGCAGTGTGCACGGCTTATCCGCAAATCGCTTAATGCAGATATAACATTGTTAGTAGTTTTGAGATTATGGTTTCATGCGCAGATGCCTAAAAATTTAGAGAATAATATATTTACTAAATAAAATTGTATTTTAATTAGGTTTCCGTAACCGTAAAATAAAATCCAGACCCTATTAATATGCCTTTCAGTCTGTCTGTCTTTTTGTCATCAGGCTTTATTTTGTAACGAATTTTATCGTTACAAACTGTGTTGGTTTAAGCACTTCACATTCTGAATTCGGCTATCTTAAACATGTAATTAGTTTTTCAAGTAACAGCGGGCAAGCGGAGCATGCGGTTGACTTGATGTTAGTTGACTGACCGCAGTTCACAAATATCTATAGCAGCAAAATAAAGATTGGAAGGGGAGTACAATAGGATGGGAGATTTAATGACAAGAAAATGGTTTACAGAATTTGCATTTTTAACATAAAGTTCACAACCTACGTTTCATTATGGTCAATATAGACGGGTATAGCAAATAAATAATTTGTATAGGTGTTTATTTTGAAGCAGAAAGCTCACAGAATCGTAACGTATAGGAGTCACGTACACTGCTCCGTGTCCGCCTCCAGAGATATTTACTTTAAAAATCCACACAATGACCACTGCATCAATGTATATTTATATCACAATCTCTTCAATATAAAGCCGCTATGAGACATTTGTGTTCTATAACATCTTTAGTGTTTGAAGCAAAACGCTCACAGAATGGTTACGTATAGTAATGTAACTTTAATATACCCCGCTATGAGATATTGTATGAGATCATTAGTGTTTTGCAGCAGAAAGCTCAGACTGGTAACGTATAGGAGTGACATACACTCCTCCGTGACCGACAGCAAAATGTTTACTTTATAAATCGATACAATATATATTTTTGGTGCAATATCGTCAATATACCATGCTGAGATATCGTTGTATAACAAAAAGAAATGGATACAATCACAATCAAATATTAAGCAGCAGAATAATAACGTAAAGGGATCACGTTATTATATTACATTAAATATGATAATATATATGCGATCGTTATATATATATGAGTACATCATAATAAATACAAATAAATGTAGAACCTAAGAACCTAAAGGAAAACCTAAATCAGCTTAATTGTAAGTTTAAGTTATTACATATTTTATTATTTGATGACGTGACTTTAGCAGAAAATATAAAACAAATAAAGCAAATTTGTAAATTGTAGTGGATCTATTTGAGTTGTTTATACAAAACACTACATTTAAGTCGATATTTTGTTCTTCAAACATAAAGTTTGTCAAATTAACAAAGTTGAAACGAGTACACCCAATGTTATCACGGCCAAAGGCGTTAGCTAAATCTTATTTTCAGATCAAAATTATTATAGGCTTAAATTGCTAAATGATCTTTTACAAGTATTCAAATTTCACCGGCAGTAAAGTAAACACATTCCTCACAATTAAAAGCAAAGTTTAAAGAGATTGTGGCCACAATCAATAGAAGTATATCAAAATATAGAAATTAGAAACACATACATTTGTGGTGAATGTGACGTTCAATAAATAACGTGATCGTCAGCTATTTATACTGAGATATTATGTACTAAGAGAGTACATAAGACTTGCGTATTAAATTACAATACACCATAATAGTCTTTTTATCGCCCAACGGACAAATGAGCAGACGGGTCACCTGATGGTAAGTAATCACCGCATACATATTAATTCGCAATGTTAGATATCGCGAATGATCGCCGGCCTTTGAGATATCAATAGGAGATTGCCGGCATATGTGGCATAGCCAGTACATCAATCCATCCATCTATCATCCACCAATAGTATTATAATACTATTTATGGACATTTTAATATATAATTTCCTAATCCTGATTTTTTATTCATATGGCTACAGAGTAACGTATAGTCTCTCTCACTAACCACGACACTTCCTTACAAAAAGCAAATATATAGATCTCCTGAATGCATTAGCGCAACTCATCAGTCACAAAACGGATAAGGGTTGAGCCTCACTTGTCAGCGCGGATTTACATCGCCTGATATCGTGTACGCGCCGAAACACATGGCATTCGGGTTAAAAGCTGTGACGTAATGCTAGATGTACAAGTTTCATCTTTTGATTACGAGAGGTCTGATAACGAGATTCTTAACGAAATATGACAATATACATATTTATTGCTAAATCTGCGTTACGTCGCTAATATAATAAAATATGTTGGTTTTAATAAGCGTTGCCTTCAATATAATGATCAAAAGGACTCTTTTCAAATATGAACTACAAAAATTACAGCTTTCAACGTAAAATACTTATTTTCGATTCAATTATCGTTGTAGTGGTTTGAATATTAGTTCATAAGATTATCAAGTAATTTTTATGTTATAATTCCTAGTACATATGCGACGAAGTAGATATGCATACTGTAGATCAATCATCATCAACGTATATTGCGTAAAAAAATACCAAGATACCCTAACTAATTCTACTTATAGAACACCATACTCAACATAACAAAAGTCACACTTAAGTCATGTAACGAGGCTCTGATCGAGATTCAAGTCGTGTGCAAGAAGCTCTCATACGGGAAACATGCGACGAAGTAAATCTTAACTAATTATACTTATAGAAAATGCATACTATATAAACCAGTCATTAACAACGTATATGCTCTCACTTAAAGAAATACCAAGATACCTTAACTAATTCTACTTATAGAACACCATACTACTTATACAACATAACAAAAGTCACACTTAAGTCATCTAACGAGGCTTTGATCGAGATTCAAGTCGTGTGCAAGAAGCTCTCATACGGGAACAAAATCACAACTTTGGTTTCAGCCAGTTAT
Organism: Phoebis sennae; assembly: GCA_001586405.1. Lineage (NCBI taxonomy): Eukaryota > Metazoa > Arthropoda > Insecta > Lepidoptera > Pieridae > Phoebis > Phoebis sennae. The sequence goes on along the minus strand of LQNK01000357.1, from coordinate 277,904 downwards.
TTGATTACGAAGTTGTTGCGCAACTGTAACTGCCGCAACACCTATAGTGCATCCTGCTGAATGTTTAACGCTTGCACGCCGTATTGTACAGTTTGTGGAAGTCCTCTTAGTTGTGGTTTGGTAGAAGAATCTTTGGTAGGTACACAAAGTTCAAAAATATTTCTGTACCTAAAAATCTATTTAACTAGTGGCTCGCTCTAAGCTAGACCGATGCGATGTATAAATCAAGACCTTTCACACAAAACCTAACGATACTCAAGTTATCTTCGGACTACGTTTTTCATATTCATACAAACATACAAACAGACAAAGTACAATCACCCGGCCATTACGAATTTTTCAGCTAATTCTCTCACAAACATAACCTCCATTCTGATTAGTTTATCAAAATACTTTTTCCGTAAAAACAACAATGTCTCAAACCAAAAACTATGAAATCTATAGCCTTTGCATTGACAATACTGTCCCATATTGTTTGCCGCTTGATTTATCGAAGCAAGTTAAATTAATTGCCTATTCAAGCCCTCTCCAAGACACGGGCTTATCGGTAACTACCAGTGGTAATTGGCCAGAGTTTAGCGTGCCTTTTGTCTGGTGAAATGGTCAAACGTTACCTCAACTTGCAAATTACTAGTAGTTAGTCAACTGATAAATAATTAACAGAACCGCTGAGCGCATTGATCTTCAAACTTGGGTGAACTTTTAGGTACTTTATCTGTCCTTGTCATATTTTTTATATAATAAGAATCAACAATATTGATTATACTAAAAAATATTATGTTGTATATTAAAGTTTTGTTGTTAAGTAATAGAAAAGGAATCCGGAACTCTTGAGACCAACATAGTTACTATATAGATTAAAGTTTGAAACTGAAATTAAAAAAGTAATAATCGAGTACTATACTACTAGTATGTTATATAATAGTATAACGTAAATATAAAGTATGATAAAATTGTACATATAAAAAAAGTTTAAATGTAACGAAAGAAAAAGTTTTTAATCCGAACGAAGTTTATCAACTCACATTTGTGTATTCATAGTTCCGGTCATGTCTTCAAAACAATTACAGTGATGCACATTCTTGATCAGACGATCTCCATAAAGAGCCGGCGGAATATTAGAAAAGTTTTTCGATCGCCTGAATAGTACTGGCTACGTGAGACACAAATATTGCAACGGAGGCAGGGATAATCTCCTGGCCCGGTGCCAGTTTACAATATGTAAGGGTAGTTTTCAATAGAGCAGTTTAGGTACCAGACCAATAGTCTAACGACAATTAAGAGGTATGTGCTGTGATTATGGAGTATGAAACTAGTATGGGAATGCGATCTCCATATAATACAACTTCAGCGAATATCTCGTGCTATTGTGCAGAACTATTCGATTTGTGGTGCTATTAAAGACGGTATTCCAGTTTTATTGCTCCGCATTATCATGTTGCATTCCATTATACTGTGTATAGACTTTGTGTAAGTACCTAGTCTAGCCATAAGTTCTGTTACAAAGAAAATATCCGATTATTTCTAAAAAAATAATTTTATTTGAAAGTTTTATATATGATTATTAATAGTGAAAAATATATGTTAATGTACTGAACTGATTATTCAAAATGTCCACCCTTAGCTTTAACGCGCGCTTTTAAACGGTCGGGCCATTCGTCGATGGATTTACGAACGGTTTCCATTGGAAACTTGGTGACTGCTGCCTCCAAGGATTTTTTGAGCGACTCAATATTTGGTTGACGCTTAGAGCAGACCATGTCCTCTAGCACAGACCACAATTTATAGTCCAAAGGATTTAAGTCC
>LQNK01000357.1:221571-275989 GCA_001586405.1 Phoebis sennae | reverse complement strand
GCGAACGTTTTGAGCTAGACGTGAATGGGAGTCGAGATCTTCACATCAAACGCTTAGAAAATGAATGAACCGAGTACATATTTATTATAATAATAGTTGCTCAGAGCCTAATCTAGTTGGGGTCTGTAATAGAATTAGTTATTTCTAGAGCAATAAACTTGAATTCTGTATAGAGGCTTACGAGGAGATTCTCACTAATATTTCAACGATATTTAATACGATTGTTCGCGTTAAATTTAGGTAAAAAGTATCCTATTACCTAAGCTAGCTAGTAATTTAAGCAACATTCAAACAATAAAAGTTTCACATTTATAATATTAGTAGGATTAACCATATTTAAGGTATTTTGGGGCTCAAGAGATCCACTATTTTTGTCACTAACAAATAAAAAAAAAAAAATTTGTTGCCCCGAGAAATTGTTAATACCAATTTATAGGGAGTTAAAAAATACCCTTCTAAAGTCTGGACAAAATTCAGGGGCTTGTCGCATATAGGAGCAGCGTAAAGTCTAAAGCGATGTTTTTTAGAGGTAACCCACTAACCGGTATATTCACTTCATAGAGCGGTTCGGAAATGGCTTTATTTTTATATCGTTCTTATACTGCTGTGAACCAGGTTGCACCAAACTGTGTTCGTTTTAAGGTTTTGGAAATATTTAGGGGTCAATTGACCGCCGCGCCGTGAAGGTTTACTAAGGCCAGCTGAGTTCGATTCTCAGTTAGGACAAAAAATGCATCATGTTGGCTTAGTTTACAAGCTTTCTTGCACTTGAAGATAATAAATTAATGAAAAACTGTAAACAATAATAAGAAATATAAAAGTAATCACCGTCATTAATATGGATCTACATACAATATTAATACATCTTTCACTTGGACATTAAAACAACAGAACCTAAGTCTAATATAAGTTTCTGTCATGAAAACTTAATAATCATGTTGGTCCCTTGATCATTAATCCTCTACGTCTACGACTAACAGGAAGGCATGAATCATCGCCTACCCATGATGTCTGGAGGAAAATGCTCCATCATTTAGCCGGCCTCCTTCCGTCCGGATATGAGGTGTGTGTCTAAATGTCCCCTCGTCAACTCTAACTAAAAGAAATACATTCAAATATAGATACTGTAGCTTTCTTGGATATTATTTTATTATGTAGCAAGCAAGCGGAACATACGGTTCACCTGATGTTAGGTAAGTGAATGACCGCAGCTCATGAAAATCTACGACAAAGTGTCACAGATACCTTGCCGGCTTGAATAAAGGAGAGGGAATAAGGAAAGGATTAATTATATGAAGTTAGTCTTTCCCAACTTCTTATCATTAATCCTCAGAGTACGACAGGATGGGAGAGGAACGGGATGGGAATACAGGCCTCCGGGCCCATACTCACCGAACGGCACATAATGCCATACTGCTTCATGCCAATCTACTGGGGGTAGTAATTTCACCGGTGTGAGCTTGGCTCAATCATGCGATGCTCAGCTCCCACCCTTTTAACGCTGAAGATTTTATGCAGCAGAATTAGTCTCTATCGCCGCTTACGATACCCATGAGTAGAAACGGGGTGGCAACACACGTATTCTAACTCCTCGCCACACGGGTAAAATTTTATCAGAAATAACAAGACTTAGAAAACAACGCATCAGTCTATATTCCGACATGACACCTTAATAATCCTGCACGGTTACGTCCTATGAACATTAATCCTTAACGTCTAAGACAAACAGGAAGGTATGAATCATCGTGCCCATGATGTCTGGAGGAAAATGCTCCATCATTTAGCCGGCCTCCTTCCGCCCGGATATGAAACGTGTATCGCCATGTCTCACGTCACCTTAACGACCTCTTTATATTTTTGGGATAAATACGATGACTTAGTATGTTTGCCATTGTGTTATTTGTATACTATTTTATGATTTACTAGGTATGTCACACGGCTTGCCCCGCGAATATCTCCCGTTTTCTTGATATTTATTACAATGATACTTACTTTATTACCTTTCTTAGATTTCAAACCATTTTGGAAAAAATGTTTTCCAAATCTATAATATTCGTAGGGATTGGTAACTAGTTGTGTCTATAAGCATCTTCATGTCAATCAAATATGTATATATAATTTCAATAGCTTAGGAGGAGTTAGCGCACAAGGAAAGCGACAGACAGGCCGACAAACAAAGGTACATACAGACATGAAAGTAAAAAAATATTTCTGTATCTCTTTGAATAAACTATCCTGTATTAAAATTTCCGCAAAAAATGTACAAATTCGGACTTGTTACAATTTTATTTCATGTATATAGAATATAATTTTCAATTATCAAAATGCATTTCATATATCATTCGAAAATTTTTATTTCAAATACAGACAGATTAAAATACCGCACACTATTTAAATGTTATTAATTCTACTGATGGCAATAGCACAATGAATTAAATAGGCAAATAAATTTATTTCTATAATTTTAATTACTATATAATATACACAGATTAAAATATAGCACTTAAATGTAATTAATTTGATCATGATAATAGCAACTAAACGATGATTCTAATACGTATTACACTGCTCGCTGAGCAGTCAAAACTAACACTGTTTAATTTAATTACAATTGTGTTTTTAATTAAACCTTGATTGATATATAATATTTTATTTTGATCCGGAAATTACTCAATACAAGAATATATAACACAATTATTAGTGAATTATAATATATCACTCACTGTATAAAACTTGCTTAAGTTTTTGGTCAATCACAACTCCGATCAAGTAAAGTTCAATCTTATATTTTTTTCGCAGTTGCATCCTGGCTCTATCCGGCCCTCTAATCTGTATCCGGCTTATGAGTGCACCTGTGTTCGCGTGTACATTATGTACTATAATATCTCCTCCATAGCTGACTAGTTTATGTTGCGATTGGCCACCTTGGCCGAATTTGGCTAGCGAAGCTACATTATCATGAATATTTTTAAAAACGAATATATTATTGAATGATATAAATTTGAAGTAGCGTGAAAGCCTCACAACAATTTCATTAAATACACACCCGTTACACACAAAACCCATTTCAAAAATAATCCCCTAACCGATTTTATGTTAAGATTTTATTATCAGTGATATTTGGGAAATTCGTACACTCAAAGATCTTGTAAAGCGGTTATAACCCCGGACAGAAGCCAGTTATAAATAATTCTGTCGGAATTTATGATAAAATGTTGACATGGGTATAATCGGTAAGCCGGCCAAACGTACAATAGTATCAAACGGATGCTTCTGAGAAAACATTCGACCTTCGTAAATACAATGCGAACATGTAATGCTAAACTTTTTGTCAAGTATTGTTGTGTATTCGAATATCAAGTATTTAAAAAGTCACTTATCCGTAATGTGAGGATCGTATCCCTGCTTTTATGTAGCTAGAATGTTTTGTAAATGTGAAAATAAAAATTGTGAATCGCGAATATAAGACGCGGCACATTATTGGTTTTGTTTTTTTATATCTACATAATTAACTCAATGGAACAACATAAATTTAAAGATCAAGACTGAATTCATTTTATTTTATAAAACGACATAAAAATGACATTTTTCAACGTCACTGTTAAATTAGATTATTTAACTATTCATTTAATGTATGTTTTGTCATAGCTGAAAACGAATGTAATAAATGTATTAAATAAACAAAATAATAGAAGATATTACCATCAGATATACACTAAAACACAAGTGCTTGAGAAACGCAAACATAAACACTATTTACTTGCAGAATATCTCAGCTACATTGGAACAGGCCGAGAGCGAATGTCATCTGTTTGAAACACGTTTATTATCCAAAATATAAATACTTTAGTTATTTTAGGTATATATTTCAGTTCTTCTGTTTTATTATCAACAATAACCAAAATAATATACGAATGCCTTTGATAGATTTTTGAGCATAAACTAAAGTTTGCAATCCTAACGCGGCTGCCGTGAAGATGAAGTAAAGACATACAATTCTATCTATTTTATAACGTACAACAACATGACTATGTAATTATCACAAGACACGTCGGATCTATTAGTCAGTGTCAATGTTATGCGAGCTAGATTGGTCAACGCATAATATCCGGGAGGCGTGAGTCATGAGAGATGTGACTGTCTTCAGTCCGTACGTGCTCTCTGTGTGAACTTTAACGTTCAGTTATGGCAATGTATATGACAGGGAAATACTAAAGAATATAATGGAGTGTTGTGTAAAACGATTTTATGGTGCGTTTAATGTTTGCGTTTAACGATACGAGCGTATGTTGGGCAAATGATACGTGAAATATTCTTAAGCGTGCTCAGAGGAAATATTTAGATTTTATGCAATGTACACGTTGATCAACTTTAGTGGAATGATATGTAGTGTTGGATTTATTTCGGGCAACTAAAACGATATAATATTTATTTATTTATTTATTTATTTATTTATTCTTCATTATACAGAATTTCTAAAAAGTATACAAATAACAGACATTAAATAAATAAAAAAACAAAATGTACAAAGGGCGGCTTTAGGGCTATGAGCCATCATTCCATCATCAATATTTAGGTTTGATAAGTATTAAACACTTACGGCCATTGTCAATAATGTATCAATAATATAAGTCATAGCAAATGTATCCGCCGTTGGGATATTGAAATCAACGTAAGTCCAAATAGATAGATTTGTTCGACTTTAGTAAGCAAAACAAGGGATAGATAGAACATTAAAAACGGCCGTAAGAAGTCACCACCTAACAGTACATAATAATGATTGTAATCGTATATTTGCCTTTACAGGTTGGTTAATTTTTCTCATCTGTTGCCTATGGTTTTGGCAAACGAGGGTGAGTCAGAAGTCCATTAGGAGAACGATATTTGTAACTTGTTATATCCACCGATATATTTAAGCCAAACTCAATTATTCCGCAAATTCCATACACGCTAGCGGACCATTAGCTAATAATATGGTTTCTGATATTAAATTTTACCACTTGTGTGATCGAAACTAAATAAAAAACAGCTAGACAGCCTTTATTCGTTTTTTTTATCTACACTCATATTATAAAGAGGATAAATTTGTTTCTTTATTTTAGGCTATATAATCTTATGCTACGGGAGCGAAGTCGCGCGGATCAGCTAGTTTCAGCAATAAAAATTAGTTCTCTCATTAAAATTGTACTCTTTTTTGGGTTAATCATATTAAAAAAGCTCTATTGTTCTCTGTTTGACAATTTAATTAGCCCAGATAATTATGTTACGTAAACAATGTATTATAATTAGGTGAATTAATAAAACATGGATATTGAAAAATTATGATTCCCTCTTAATCCTACTTATATAATAAATGTGAAAGTTTGGATGTTTGTATGTCAATTACGCCAACTACTGAAGGATTTTGATGTAATTTGGTATATAGTGTTAGATACATTTGTTTACAGTAAATGTCAATGTCATGATAGTATAGTATTAAACTCACTGTATAGTGATGCTATCTATATTTATTAATCTTAGAATATTATTAGGTAATTGGTATTTAATGTTATAAGATTTAAATACAGTCAGGTATCTTTGAACAGTAATGTAGTATAATAATAAGTGCTGTATTTGCTACTTAATGTTACGAGACGTTGGATAAACATGTACAAGCAGGTGATGTGTATCATTGGAAATAATTCCTATAGATAGGCTTTTAGATGGTAGGATACTCTTTACTGATCTATAAAACCAGAAATTATAAACTATTGATATATTAACACCATGAATCATAGCTTAGAGTTTAGGTTAGAAAAGTTAAGCATAGTTATAAGGTAAAACGCAATTTTACGTAAAGTTGAGCATTAAAGCAGATAAACAATGACTACTTACGAAATTCACATTTGATTTAATATGCAAGGATATCCTTAATCTTTGAAGTAACCGTCTTATCCGTAAAGAAAAGTTATTACACCACATACTTTCCAAAGATCAAAGAAATAGGCAATGAATGTAATGGGAAGCTCGACTTTGGTGAAAGTTATTTAAAAATGCTTTACATTTTATACTTTACAAAATTCGTTCGTTTACGCTTTGGTTCAATTTTGTGTACATTAAGTTTGTAAGGTCGATTGATTTCTTTTATATATGCGTCATATGTAAATTCAATATACGCTTCAAAGGATCCGCACATATTTAAAAAGATTTTTTATTGATATTTTAAAATATATTTCATTTCACACTTCAAATAAATGATAAACCGTTTAGAATTACGACTATTGGATATCATTTTAAATTTAATCCAACCATAAACATTAAATTTTCTATATATCTATCTAACTGAAGAAGAAACGTAGATTATACTTAGTTTTTATAAATGTAACATAAATATTTATTTTTAAATGTATTTTGATATAAGTTTTTTTTAATGATCAGAGGAAATAAAGGCTATTTTTTATATTGTTTTTATTTTTATTTATTTTTTTATGTATCTATCTATCAATGATGATATTGAAAGACTCATGTGTTTGTATTCTTAACAATTCAACACTGAATGCAAATAAATTCCTCGCTTACGACATTCACGGCGGATCTCTAAGTCCCGTGATGTAAGGTATAAGAGGAACCTTTTTATAAATCTATCATACATTCGAATATGTTACTAAGCCTCTTTTTATTACACTTCAAAGTACACTTGAAAGCAAATACTGACTTATTCTTGATGAAAATAAGCACTATTGAACGCGCCCCGTTTTTCATGAATTCATAAGACATGTTAGAAAAATATGGCGGCAAATTAAACAGAACAGCAAAAGATGTGGAAAAGAACTGCGGGGGCGTGTAATAAGCATCTCGTATTGATATTGAAACACATTTTGTAAAGGAAAGCCAGTCATCTTTTTTATTTGCTCACTTTATACAGAGTGTATATTCCCAGCGTAGTTTTGAATATACGTATACCAATAGGTATGTTGCGAATTATTTCCAATGATAAACAGCGCTTTCACGGATTTGTTTATTATTTAACGTACAAAAGTTACAACTTATTTTATAATAATCAATTCCGCAATATTTAACTTACCCAATGTTAGAATATCATAAATAACCGTTAGCGCGATTTTAACTGAAAAAAAAATATATTTAATTATGTCATCATGACATGTATATCGGTTATCTAGTTTCCATAGCACAAGCTTTGCTTAGTTTGGGACTAGATAGCGTTGTGTTTAATGTCCAGGAATATTTATTTATTTATTTTATTTTATATTAAATACTGATATCGCACTATTTAATACTTAAAACCTTCAAGACTTATTCACAAAATAGTATTCTATAATACCTAATAATGTATTATACTATCATGATATTGAAATTTAATTTACTGTAAGCAAATATTGTACACCATACATAGTCATTTTCCCTGTGATATCTGCTTTTTGCAATAGCGACTCATCACAACTTTACTATTACGAAGAAGTTTTGGAGCGAACTCTATCTGACGTAAATTTTCAGTCAAAATCCTTTCAGAGTACCTATATGGGGTAAAGTAATATTTGTTTTTATTCTCAATATTTAAGTTATATTATTTTAACTCAGATAAAACCTTACAAAACATTAAGCATAATTAATAGGTTTATAAAATATGGCAAAACTGATTTTTGAATAAATTACATCATATAGTTTACAAGTTTATATAAGGATAAAACACAAAATTTGTATGGTTTCACACATAAAATTGGTCAACATTTCCACAAAGTATTGTCGAAATACTTTTGAAACAAAAATCGTTTCAAGCAAATTAAAATACTTTGATATGGTTTCAATAACCTTCGTGTGGATTTATGATATTATTAATTTAATTTACAAGAGAAAATTTAATTAAATAAGCAATTCTTCAAAAACATATTTAATAAAATGGTTTGGACAATTGAAACAGTTTATCAAGCAAAAAGCGAATCTCGAGCTATCGGTAGTACACGATGGAAAACAAAATGTCGCAGACGGAGAAAATAAATTTTCAGTAGTTGCTGTTGGAGGCGACCTCATTCAATAGGCAAATCTCATTAGCATAGAAATGGAACTCATTAACGATCGATACAACCCTTTTTAGGGTTCCGAGCCCCTTTGACCTGGACGAAGACTGAGCTAAAGTTTATAGGAATGTTATCCGTGCCCCCAATGTACTAAATTACTTTTGAAACTTACCTCAACGGCATGTTGTTCCGTATGAGAGCGTATAGTTTCAAGTGAGGGTAATAATATAAATTCTGAGTTATGTGTTAGAGTTGATTATGATTAAGCAAATTTCAGTACCCAGGGACCAATTTATGTGCACTTAATAATCTCGAAGTTGAGTTTAGTTCAACTACTATTCTACGACTTAGGGCTGGAGTTTAATCTTAAACACGCATGGCTAACTAACGCAATTTCACATTGTTGGTGGCGTACGGGATAAAGTGATTTGTATTGTTCACTATGTTGACAGGGGATTTATCACTAAATGCAATGTATTTATTTAAAGTATTCATAGACATTTTTTGCTGCTAAGGTTAATATGTTAAAGTAATTATCGTCGAATACTAGTAAAAGTATTTTATAATTCTACTCGCGTAAAACACAGTGCCTATAGTTCAATAAATAGTATTCTATCACCTTATCCATCTAATATCCTATCTATGTATAAAATTTCACGACTTTTACTGCATTCATACCTTCGAAAATATTTATTGAATGCTTATTTGTACACCACTTACATTGATACAAGAGCAATATAATGACACATTTCAAATGGCGGTTTCAATTAAAACATTAATTCAAAAAAAATAAAGGTGTCTAAATGGCATAGATACCACATTCACGTAGGTCACAAGCTATAACGCGCAATTGATCATTTAGCCGTTGATTAACTAGAATTTCATGGATATTGCGTACTACGGATTGGCCGAAAATTCTCTTCCAAATCTATGTTATGTTGTGTGTTTATGTACGTACGATATGATTATTATATATATTTATTGGATAGATTGCAAGCTATAATATATCTCCTCAATTATCTATCGAACACAAAAATATTTTTTTCAAATATGACGAGACTTTTAAACAAAAAAATTTTCAGCTTTATAATAATAGTATACATTATATGCAGTGCACACATATCTGCACAAACACAAGTGCACTTTTTTCTCTTTTTCTCTCGTTGTTCGATGATGAATCAGGTATGCTTCAAGAGCTCCAATTTCTGACTCCAAGTAGCTAAAGTCAAAAAACCCATATAATATTTTTATCGCAATATTCGAATCCAAGACTTATCAATCTATAGTAATTACTTGCAATCACTAGTCTAACTATTCTGTGATATACAGGATGTGTAAAAGTGCTACACGTGTGGGAAACGAAGTTAATCTCTTTTAGTTCCGACGAGCGACCAACGCAGTTGACGATGTTATTGGCCTACGCAAAAGGCCATTTATATTGCGATGTATTTTATTTTAAAGCTATACTAGTGGAATTATATAACATACTTCACTGAGATTCTTGATATTTTATACCTGATTTTCTGTTCAGAGACCGAAAAAGTGGGCGATCGATGAAGCTAGGGTAGATATTTATTCGGTAAATAATTAAATGTGTTTTTCTGCTACTCATAGTTATATATAAACCACTCTTATTTCTTCGTGTCACTAACATCATAACCATATTTATTTAAATTAATCATGATACACAGATTATAAATGAACTAACAGAAAACATATAAAAATCCATGTACTATAAACATTTACAGTCATAAAGTGACTTCGCATACAATATTCCGTTAGTTTCAATAAACGGTAATACCAATCGCAAATATTCACTAATTCAATCGCTTCACGCAATTTATAATTTTAAAATCGGCACAAAAGGTTTTATTAATAAAATGTATTTGTTGTAATTACAAAGTGGATTATACCCACGCCAGTTGCTATAATCCGATTGATATCAATGTACGATTGTGGTTTCTGATGTTGATTTAATAGATTGTGTGAGATACTCACTGTTTGCTGTTGAAATGAGTAAAATATTGTACATTCTGATATTTACTTAAATTAATGTTTGCTAGGTTCTACTGTGGTATAGTTTAATTATAGGATACATATTCGGTACAGCCCGTGGCTTGAGCGGATTGTATCTACATTAATTAATTATGTTTAATCATAAAATGGTATCGTGTTAAACGTATTTATAAGTTCAGAGTACGTTATATAATAAATACTATTTTAAAATTTAAAACTTCGAACAATTTACTGTTTTAATTGTTTTCTTACCCAAAATGATATCAGCTTAATTAATGTCTAATGTTAAATGTTAGAAGCGAAATTATAAAGCGGGCCAGAAATAGATCTCTAATTAAAAGTTAGTAGAGTTGTGATAATGACGATGTTTGCTTGTTAGCGGGCACAAGACGCGCCAGCCGCACGCACGCCACGTATTCATTCAGTATTCTCATTACAACTGCAAAAAGAATAGGCTTCATGAGTTGGCACGTATTTATGGTACCCAATTATTACATTGGCATTCATCCAATGCAATTTCGGAACTAAACACGACGTATTCGGTCGAAAATTCCAGTTCTTTTTCAACCTAACCTTTATTCGCCTTTGAAACAGCGACTCAATAAATTACAAATCGGCTGAACGTAACGATATAATAAATTATCGACGTAGCTCAAGAAATATAAGTAATATAACAGTAAAACAGACTCGTAATCTTAATGACCACATTTCGGAACATGTAACAACTATTTTTATTGCTGAAATTGTGTGCCGTACAAAGTAATTATATTCGCGGCGCTATTAAATTTTATTATAATTGACCTGGACTTTTTTATGTTTTCTTTGTTAGATATGTTCGTTTTATGATACAGATAAATTATCGATCGCAGTTATCCTTTTTCATGGTAATGAGTAAGAGAATTTCGTCCACGCATAATGGACAATAATAATTTTCTTCAGGCAAACAATACCCTAGCAATAACTAAAATTGTATATCAAAGCATAATTCAATGAAACTAGAAATTATGGGTACTATCAGTAAAATCATTCGGCGATTCGGTGTTTAGATAATTATTTATTCATGACATAACGTATGAGGTAAAAGTTTAATCAACGTTCAGTCGTCGATAATTCAGCGGGTTACAGTCCAATGAATAGACGGCTCACCTGCCTGTGATGGTCATCTATACCAGAATATTATAAAGAGGAAACATTTGTATGTATGTTTGTAAAATTGTAATGTTTTGACTCAAACTGGACCCAATTTAAAAATTCTTCCCCCATTAGAACCTGAACATTATACGCAATCGCAAAGCGTAAAGTTAAAACCACTTTTGAGTAATAATAAATTGTTATAATGATGCTAACAATTTTCTTTACTTTACTATCGATGCAATAAAAGTAAAGTGTGTGAGTGTTATTTTAAAATATTTTTGTCAGTTGTACTCCCAGGTGTAGTAAGTGAATTTTAGGAAATCTTTGAATGTAATTTTCTAATTCAAAAATAAAGGAATAATTTATTAAATTTTCTAGTTCGAGTTAAATTTTCTACGTGCTGCAATAACTCTATTTTCCCTTCAAAATTTCACATTATATAACTATAGAATATAGATTACATATTACGTATTCTGATACAAAACTAATCCGGACTAACTCAGAACTAGAACACTTGAATCTCTGTTGCCATTAGTTAATTGAGACGTATAGGTCTATCCAAATACGATTATAGTGACATCATGTACGCCCTAGACTTCTCAAGAGAGACGTTGGACCTTCATTATTTCTCTGAATTTGTGATAATATATCAAATTATATATACATAAACGATATTTTTACAAGGCTTTCTCCAAGCTAAATCTGGCGTTGTGTATAAGTCTATAAACCTAAACCATACCATCATTCGTTACCATATTAGACTCTATATTCGTCACCTTCCCAAAGATATCGCTCAATTTTGTACTCAAGATTTTTTATAATTATGTAAACTATAACTTAACCGTAATCCTCCTACCGATTTCGCTCATCTTCGAACTCGGCATTTTCTTTTGTCTAAATTATTTAATATTTCATACTTACACACAAATATACAATCGCCTGAACATTTAGACTCTGAGACTTCGCTTCGTTCGGTCAATGAAACCGTATTTCTTTCCATTTTTAACAGTTAATTATATTTTTGGAAATTAAATTTGAAGGAGATTAAAGTAAAGTTGCAAAAGCTTTGCCAAAAGCCAATTTTGTACTACCGATAGGTAAAAAAATTAAAAAAAAGAGTAGTATAGAGTATGACTGTATATTTAGACTTCACCAATCCATCAACTGATGGCGCGTCGTTGTTGACTATGTTCTGTTTCCACTTTTTTATTAACTTGCGTGCAACCATACACAAAATTTAGTTTTTGTTTCACATACGTATAAGTTTTATTTATAGTGTGACAAGCTTACGTAATATAGACCAAGGTATAACAATATATGTACTTACCTAACAATTAGAACTAACGTAACATTTAGAACTAATTTAAATAATATTATAATATTTATTCCACATTATTTTCTTTTCATAAAATTATTTATTCGTACAACTATTTTTAATGAAACCTTAAACAATCCTTAAGAAGAGGGTGGTCTACAGAATTATTTTTAAAAATGCTATTTCTACTCATACAATACCAGACGAGATATTATTTCGCATTTGTGGAAGCCTCTTAGTAGCGTGTCTTAAATACGTTATATATAGCGGAGAAATGTCGTGAATTTCTTTTCCTTTCTAACACTAAAGCACTTGAATGGCACTTCAAAGGATCCATAATCTTGAATTATCGGAGGACCGTAAAATCAGGTATTGTGCCGTTAATACACGACTTGTCAAAAGGTCCCCGTTTTTAATTCTGTCCCTTCTTGCTCGTCCAATTTGTGAGAGAAAATGGATATAGGTGACCACAGCGGAAATCCGAGCCAGTAGGTACGTAATGTCAGGCGCGGGTTAACTAATTGGGTGGGGCGGGTCGGATGTGCGAACAAGGCAAATGAAGATTTATCATCTGCACGGTCCTTGGACACCAGCCACCGGCCACCGGTCACCGTTACGTGTACATATCACGATATATTTCTAATTGTAACTGTAGCCACCTGAATAGTGTTTGGCGTGCCACGACAGTATAACCTGAAACTAAACTCATAAATTACCAACTTAACTTTGTTCCTAGGTTAATGTTGAATAACTTTGTGAGATATCAAAATGTTACCTAAAATATAATCAAAATTAAAGTCAAGGTGATCGAGGACAAGGTATAAATCTTTTTAAATAAGCTTTATTAAATATTGAACGTAGAAGTTTGATCTGTACGAAAAGGTCAACAGAATACTTATTAATTGTGCGTGGCTTTGAGGCTAAAAGCAAATAAAGTGAACTATGAACTTTATGAATATTGACATTTCAGTCACATCGGTCAACATTACATTCAGTGTTATAAACACAGCGCGTTTACTTGATTATACACACAATTATATTAAGGAATTTTAAGTGATTAATACAAATTATCTGGTACTGTTATATCAATATAAACATTTATAGAAAGATAAATAAAAATGTGTAAACCTACTCATGTGTAAACTAATCCATTCTTCGATTAAGTTTATAATTATACATAAGTAATCATCTTTATTATTAGAATAGAATATAATAGAAAATATTTTATTCATGTAAACTGCATCGTCATTTTTTTATTTTTATTAAGTAAATAAATATTACTTTTGCAGAAAAGGCCCGTCACCACGTGAAGTCTATAAATAACTAACAGAACGTTGCCATCCTACGGGACTGGGATTCCATATGATTTCATGCTATTGCTACAAGATTGTAGCGGACGATTGCAACATGGCGTATCGATGTTTGAATAATATCTGGTGTAAAACAAGAGATATATAACATAACATTATTCTTTATTTCATGTCCTTTTAAGCTTTAAGGAAAATTTGTAATTTGAAGCAGACTTTATCATCTAGTAAATCTCTGTTGTTATTTCCAAAAACTTAATTTAAACAATAAGCAGCGGCTCTTAAGCAATCAACTATTTCATAATAAATATGTATAGTTTTATTAATAATATAAAAATGTTCTTTCCCTTTTATCATATTTAATCTCACCACATGAGTGGAGATAATAGCCCAATTCTTGTTTTTCCTTTTCCATCATATGTTTCAGCTTAATTATAACGAGGCTTCGACGGCCACGACCGATAGCAGCTGATTTTGTAGCAATTTACGTGCACGAGACTATTAGCATGGCCAGGATTAACTCAATCACGGACAATATCACAAAGAGACATCGACGCTCGATTGTATCATTTTTAAAGATAAAATTTGTTTGTACATATTGGACGCATAAATGAATTATTAAAAAAAATATTCGGTCAATCTATTACCAACTAACCGCTGCCATAGCTTAGCTCGTCTAAAATTCGGTGTCATAGAGCAATAAATATCACCTAATACCACTTTCTCATAAGGTAACTTAATGATACTTTAATTATCCGATATGAAATATTTAAGTAATGTCTTAAACCTCAAATAATTTTTGTTCCAAACCAATTAGTATATGTATACCAACAACGATTAACATAATGTTTTGAATGGAAATGAGAGCGTATTCTTGACACGACGCTTGGAAATCCTACCACGTCGAACTCATTACTCAAACTCAGGCAAGCCCTACACGTGTACACATACTAAGGTCACTACAAAACTAACCTTCATACGTAATCCTTAATTACGGTACATAGAGGAACGCCCCCGAACTGTCTAAGGCATTTAATACCTACTTTATTTAAAGACTACTTCATACATTAACTCCACCTCATTTTCAAAAACATGAGCATATTAATATAAACTTCACCTAAATACCATTTATAAGATCTATGTTTTGCTAATTTTGAGCAAGCTGAAATTATTTTTATGAAAGACGACTACATCTTTTCATTTAACATCAACGAAGTGGGTGTATACATAGGTGAATAAACCCGCATATATAAGATTATTCTCCATCAAATTAAGCACCGCTTTCCGAGCATATTATGAAAGTGGAACACATGATTTAGCTTCAACAGCGGTGTAAAAAGTGTGGACCATTAAAATAATATATCTTAAAGCGTTTTAAGTGTGTCACCAGACTCGAGCGTTTAGTGAGAAAATGACTATAGGAGAGTATTTCACGGGCCACAAAATCTCCCGTGAAAACAATCGTAAAATGCTTTTATTACTCAAGCATTCACCATTGATTCACGGCCCGAAACAATAAAAATACTGACTCAATCAACCCACCAAATTTTACGGGCGTTTGTAGGTGAGTAAATTTATTGTAGGAATGCCAATAAAATAATGTTTCATTTACACCTCCCCTTAGTACGGGACTTAATGTTTTATAGCCACAAAGCGGCACAATACAAACAATTTATGTTTCGCTGCCAGAGTTAATACGTAACATACACTCTTATTACTGTATGTGATTTTATAATGAATTTTTCTTTAAGCTTAGGATTACATTAGATTTACATTACTTTGCATTAGATTACGTTGACTTAGCGTATGTCGCACAAATATAAATAATCCGCATCCAATCAAAAAGTTTAATGCTTTGCTCCTGCTTGGCTGTGTTTCTTAACTATCTGTAGCCTAATTTAAAGATGCAATTTTTGATGAATTAGAAAAGCCAAAGAAAACTTTTAAGCCCATTTATATAAAGGTGTCGTGATCGAAAATTTCCACATCTACTCATATGTTTATTTATTTAAGAAAACAGCCGAATTTTACCGTCTTAGTAATCACAAAGATCGTGTTTTCATTTAATTTTTCGCAGCTATCATCAACAAACGGTTTGTTAAGGCGTGGATAAATTCGAGCCTCATGAATCTCACAGTGGCACGCATGTAGCGACTGTCCTTTTCTACTGTTGTTCATTTTTCTTCCCTTTTTCTCGCAAACGGTAAAGAGAAACTTAATTGGAGGCTTTCCCGCCGACTCTCAGGCTCAATGAAAAATTATGAGGTAAACGAGCACACGCTGGGGAATTTCATGCTCATTCGAGACGCTAAAGAAATGTTTAGGCGTCTTCATAAGCTTTCTTATACATGTACACAAGTTACTAATGATTATTTTCACTGTGATAGCGTACCTAAATAATAGGACGTTATACCTTTATATAATCATGGTCCTACTTTTGAAACGTTACTTACTACTTACTGCTAATGGTTACTTACTTGGGGCTGTCCTTTAAGGTTTATTCAATCAATACATCTTTTTTATTTACATAATAAAAAAATACTTTTACCGTATATTGCTGTTCCACATCATTTGAATGGTTATTCTCAATTGTAAATTCACCCTAAAACAAGTACTTTTACGACATAAAAACTTAGAGAGAGAGCAGAATCAAATATAACACCTAGGTATTTAGCAGAAAATGGAGTAGAAAGCGTTTCTAATTGGTTCACCAACTCGGCGGTCAATTGCGTTAGCTCATTGCGCTCCTGGGAGACCCTGCGGCCACTCAAGCTCGTGTGCTGCAGATTATATCACCGGAGATACTGCCGTGATATACACTAGCTGTGTATGTCTATATACAAATGTCTTGAAGCTACTTTATACATGTGTAGTTAAGAATCGTCAATGACACAGAGTCCTCATTATATCACCTGCAATATTGCCAATTATTTATCTACTCAATGTATGTGTGTCTAAATACTAGACTAAAAGCACATTTGTGATAAGAGAGTAAAGGATATATTATGCTAAGTAAGATTGTATTTAATGAAGTAAGAATATAGTATAATCAACAGTGACAAAGAATATACATTGCATTCTAAAACAGGCACTTTTTCAAATTTTTTATAGTCCATCTTAAAATGATCCGAAATGTTTCGTCCAGCTAATATAACACTAAGGTATGTAGTAGAAATGAGGTAGAAATGGTTTCTAATTGGTTCACCAACTCGACGGCCAATTGCGTTAGCAGCTCATTGCGCTCCTGGGAGACCCTGCGGCCACTCAAGCTCGTGTGCTGCAGATTATATCACCGAAGATACTGCCGTGATATACACTAGCTGTGTATGTCTATATACAAATGTCTTGAAGCTACTTTGTACAGGTGTAGTTAAGAATCGTCAATGACACAGGGTCCTCATTACATCACCTGCAATATTGCCAATTATTTATCTAGTCAATGTATGTGTGTCTACATACTAGACTAAAAGCTCATTTATGATAACAGAGTAAAGAATATATGCTAAGTAAGATTGTTTTTTTGTATTTAATGTAGTAAGAATATAATATAATCAACAGTGACAAACAATACTCATTGTATTCTAAAACAGTCACTTTTTAAAATTTTTCATAGTCCATCTCAAAATGATCCAAAATATTTCGTCCAACCAATATAACACTAAGGTATGTAGTAGAAATGAGGTAGAAATGGTTTCTAATTGGCTAACCAACTCGGTGGCCAATTGCGTTAGCAGCTCATTGCGCTCCTGGGAGACCCTGCGGCCACTCAAGCTCGTGTGCTGCAGATTATATCACCGGAGATACTGCCGTGATATACACTACCTGTGTATGTCTATATACAAATGTCTTGAAGCTACCTTGTACAGGTGTAGTTAAGAATCGTCAATGACACAGGGTCCTCAATATATCACTTGCAATAATACCAATTATTTATCTACTCAATGTATGTGTGTCTTTAAATACTAGACTAAAAGCACATTTGTGATATCAGAGTAAAGAATATATGTTACGTAAGATTGTATTTAATGTAGTAAAAATAAAGTATAATGAACAGTGACAAAACAATACCCATTGTATTCTTAAACAGTTACTTTTTCAAATTTTTCATAGTCCATCTCAAAATGATCCAAAATATTTTGTCCAGCTAATATAACACTAAGGTATGTAGTAGAAATGAGGTAGAAATGGTTTCTAATTGGCTAACCAACTCGGCGGCCAATTGCGTTAGCAGCTCATTGCGCTCCTGGGAGACCCTGCGGCCACTCAAGCTCGTGTGCTGCAGATTATATCACCGGAGATATTGCCACGAGTATATTTACACTGTTTGTTTATGACGTGACGTGAGAATGGAATCTACATTTTGAAACATGTACCTACTATTCTAGAGCATCGTAAAGGACAAGTACCAATTAGAATTGTAATTAGTTCAGTAACTTGTTGTTACCTTTGTTTCCAAACGACAATTGCAAGTCTCAAAAGATTTCTGGAATGGAATTCACTATATGGATAACATACACTAAATTTAGTTGAAGCATGCTGGCAGCAAAATACCCTTTACCAAATCTTCTTTTTTTGATGGAAATTTGTTGTGTAATAAAATATTAATAATATTATACTACTGACGAAGCATGAAAACATTTTATGAACAAAGCAGTATAGCTGTTTAAATATATTTTTGTATGATGATTAGACTTTGACGAACAATAGGAAAATATTTGCTTACCACTACTTACGTCTATAACACGACTGTCTGACAGATAACGATTACACTATCTCGCATTGTCTACATGGCACTGGGTACAAAGGCAGCTTTTGAATTTTATGAAATAAAACTTGTATTATAAGATTTAAAAAATAATCATTTACACAGCCAGAAGGAACCATCAATATTCAATTTTAGTAGTGAATTGAATATATTTTAAGCCTTAAAAGTATCTTACATCATATATACAGGTAGTAATTGACTACCAACACTATTGGTTTATCTACAAAGAGAGTAGTAATCATCGAATCAATTTCCTCTTATAATTTTTCGTGAAAATTGAAATCAAACCAATCAGTGCTCGGAAAACATAATAGTATGAGATAAGTTGAGCCAAGTTGAAGTGCGGAGTTCGTTACTAAAATTTTAGCCTGAAATTCGCTATTTACTAATTGAAAATGTTGATATTTAAAATTTTTCACATAAAAATCTAAAGTTAACAAGCAGGTACCAAGGGACGGTTGTCTTACTGGCATTTTAATTAAATAGTTGCTGAGGGAATTACGAAAACATTTTTAGCAATTACTTACCTAAATTTAAATTTATTTAACGCTGACTTAAAATGTATAAAACGCCCACGACAACAAGCTTGTTCTATATTTTAATTCATTTATGACTTGTTTTTTTTTGTATCACTTCTGATAACAACATGGTCTGGAAAGATAGGGATAAAAAAGAACTATTATATTCATCACATATCAAAAATAAATTACAGTTAAAAAGTTAATTGTGTTTTTCATTTCATTCGATCTCTAGTAATAGTATGAAGTATGCTGTAATGAAACAAAGAAATGTCATTAAATTTTTATTTCCATTTACTTATATTAACATTATCACAATTGTCACAGTCAATACATACAATTTATAAAATTTGTCTACTATACACAACTATACACAGCTTTCGGGGCCCGGAATCTCTTCTGCTATTAAATGCTCCCTTCTACTTAACGTCGCCGTGAACGTGGCTTTACTTGACGTGCTTTTTGGGGACGATAATGACTGTAAAGAAGGAAATAATTGACGTTATATTCAATAAATACAATTTATAAAGGTATGTCTATTACGGGCGATAGTGATGCCCCGTCGTTGTCTAAAGTCCCCTCCACACATCAGCAGATGCATACGCGGATGTCATCTGCCGATGTCGTCCATCGATACATACATACATTAACAATAGAATTTCCTAGTCATGGTTATCGATAGATACTGCGATATTAATTGCGCCAATTGAGTCGTCAAGTGGTACGAAAGTTAATGATGATTAACGGAAAAGTAGTACAAAGCCTATAACATATTTATATTTTGTGCCTTCCAATAGCTTTTATAGTGTACAATAGGTTAAGTATACTGTGCTTTGAATTATTTTCAATAAGATATTTTAAAAGAACATTGGTAGAAGTCTGCCGACATCGCTGTACATTCAGCAAGACTATAATCTATCTAATGACATAAAATAATATCATGCAAATTATAGTAATAAATGAAAAGCGATTCTGATGTAAAATGTTTTGATATGAAATTTCTAATAAATTTCATATGTGCAGTGCATACACAATAAACAGTTCTATTTTATTAACGTTTCTAGAATGATAAAATATCAACGACCCGAAGTCTCCAATAAAACAGTTTTATTAATATTGCTTTCATTTCAAATTTTACAACAAAATAAACAGAATTTAAATTCCAGTTTACTCTTCATTATATAATAATACTTGTAATTAATTCAGAGTCGATACACAACAAATAATTTCATTTACTTATATTTCAAAGTCCGAAAGTTAATTGTGACCGCATTTATTCGTTATATAAGCATAATTTTTGCATCGAGTGATTTGTATTTAATACTTAATTTGTTTACTATTCATGTAATTAATTGGGAAATTTGTTGGTTTCTCATTTTAAGTTATGTGCACTTTTTACAACGTTCATTTTGACAGATGAATTAAATAAATTTGTGTATTTAACTGATCTCTGAATACCAAACTAAAAAATGAGATGTAAAAAATACGGCAAGTATTTTTATATTCAGCGATAACTTCTAAATCACGAAATATGATAAGAAATTGTGTTCATCACAGCTAAAATATTTAAGTCGTCTACGTCTTACATCTAAATCTACCTACAATGCTGAAATCGCAATAGGATTAGTTCAAATAGTAAGGATTACGATAGTATGATAAAAAAAATCAAAATAAAACTCACATTTCGTTGTTCCTGTGAATTTGAACTGCGCTCGCTCGCCCACTCGTCGTGGAGGACTCCATTTTTGACAGCCTCCATACTCGCTGGAGGACTGCCATCTAAAAACGTTATATTTTATGAGGACCCTTTGCCCATTTAGTTTCACTCATTTTGGGAATTATTTCATTGTACCGAGAGTGCTGAAAAACGAAGTGGTATTCGTATGCGTTCAATGATATCGTTGGTGTATTTACAACCTTTACATAATTTTATTTTATATTCATATAATATGAATTTTTATTGTAATGATTTATGGTTAGAAATAAATGGTATCGCGTTACAGCTTTTTTAAAGTTTGTGTAAAATACACTCATTAAAATATCAAAAATTTACGAATGTATCATCATTCATTAAGAAGAGTTAATATACGGAAAACATTCATTGATCGTTTTAGAAGAAGAAAAATAACTCAAAAGGCTAACTGGTACAAACTATTTAATAGGTCAACAACAAAACTGCAAAATTTACGACTTAAACATTAATTTACTTTTACTTCCATCAAAGTAACAGTTTTTGCTAAAACTGTCGCATCGCTAGTTCAGTCCTTGCTTTCAGATTGATATCCTAATTGGTACAAAGTCGCAACTAGTTAGACTACTCCTCTTTTCATGTTCCTCACTGTGCTGTTTATAACTAACAGATAGTTCTAGCTGTGACCCGAATTACTTGATGCAGTTAGCAACTTCTTTGTTTTTAAGTTTATCCCTGAATTTACTATGGATATACGTTTTATAAATCTTTTTTTTTTAAATAATAATGATTATTGATTTTTTGTTTGAATGCGCTGATCTCAGGAACTAGCCTTCTTCAGGAACTAAAATTCACAAATACGAATCCGATCGGAAAGTATCAAAAATCAGAAAACAATTCATAAAAATTTCGACGGAAACGTCTTCGTTCGGACCAGAATCAGATTTGTGAATCACTATTCCGGTCCGATTTGAAGAAATGTTTTGATGTTAGATAGACCATTAATCAAGGAAGGCTATTAAAATGGTATAGGCTATATAACGTTATACTGTGGGGGTAAAACCACGCGAACACAAATCAATAAACTTTGTAATGCAAGGTATAAAAATTTAAATTAGAAAAGTTAATTAAGTCAAGGCCGAGCGAACCTAGATCGAAAATATGATCGGATTGCAGATGGATATTCAAAAGCTTTGAAACTATTAATTTGTGATTCGATTTTATGAATTTTGTACACTTTTAGATATAGATGAATCAACATTGCTAACGTATTTATGAGAAGTGTAAACCGTGTTGATTGCAAAATATTGCCAGTTTAAAATTGCACTTTAATTTAAACCTATTAAATGGATTAGACTTTGGAAATAGTTGCATAGTTGTATAAGAAATATATGTAGGAATACGTGAAACAAAAACTTTGGACCTATATTTACAAAAATTGCGCGGACGGAGAAGGGTGAAATTTGTATTTTTTCAATAATAATGCACACACATTTGACGCATACAAACAAGTATTTGTTATACACATACCTATTTTATGGCCAAATTGTTCCTATTGTTTATCATTTTGCGTATAGATAATTTAGAGTATTGACGTAGACTTAGAGCACTGTCTTATATTTTTACTGAATGTCAAACAGAAAACTTTTATTTAATGTGGTCGAATATAGATTATCTCCACTACTCGATGACCAATAGTATAATGAAATAGACAGAAAAGCGAGAATATTACTTTGTTTTATTTTCTTTTTTTATATATTTCAGAATAATATCGCATGTATAGTGGAAGGATGAAAAATAAATATTGATTGAAATTCATAACATTTATTTGAAGCCAAAAAAATATAAAATAAAACGATTTACCCCTAACAAAGTATACGTTAACTTCACGTCAGCAGAAATAATTTCCCGAGCTGTAAAATATTTTATAATTCCCAACGAACTGTTCCGCTTGTCTACACTACAATTGACGAGAAAAATACGAAAGTTCTTTGTTCGTCTTTTAGTGCATTTTATTGTTACGTCTAACACCGTCTCATGGGTACTTTGCGAGTTTATGTCCGATGCTTCGCGCAAACCCCCAGTGCGGAAGCGTAAACATTTTATATACGTTTACGAACGTATTCACTTTATGCGTATTTTTCATAATGCTCCAAGATTGGGAACAAGGATGCTGTGCGTTGACGGAAAAAATATTTTATATTTTTCAGTTTTATCAGTAAAAATCTTAGAATTCAAAAAATATTACAAATAATTCGAATTTTTAGGGAACGTTGCCCATTTGTGTGCCATTTGTATAAATAATAATTTATGTAAAATCAATCACATTTTAAGATTATGTAACTGTTACCATTGACCTTTTTTTCTTTTAGCTTATTTTAAATCTTCAATATACTCATACTCATACGAAATTAAATTAGTTGGAATTCATCATCTCAAGACGTAAACTATACTGTGCAATAGCGACAGAAAACAAGTGACGCATGAACGCGACCACGAACATAGTCGCTCTAATATGAAGAGTAGACTAACCTAACCTAACCTAACCTAACCTAACCTAACACAACAAAAATTACATATAATTTTGATAAAAGTAGTTGCTTACGTAGGGAAATATACATCATATAACATACACAAAGTCAGTGATACCTGGAGGCGGGTTCAATATGTCGGGCTGAGCGTGCTTGGCCGGCTTCAGCGTGTAGGCGACGATGTACTGGCCGTCACCGGAGTTCAGCTGTAGCTCGGGGGCGTGCTGTTTGTTTGGTGTACTGCTTCTAAATACAAAGCATTTGTTTCGTATATATTTAACATGTAGATTATTTGTGAGAACAAATTGTAAAGTTTAAATTTATCTTTTTTATAACAAAAGCAGGTAAAAGGGAATGCTATTAACGTAATGTTGATATAGTGCAGCAGCCCATGAGCCCCTGCAATACCACAAATATCGTAGATGCTTTCCAAGCCATAGGTGTGCAAGGTAATTTATAAAGATAAAGTAAAAAGATTATGAGTAGACGATAGAAAGGGAATATGAGCCTCCGACACCCACACTCATGCATTCATTGCTAAAGTGTTGCAATACAATGCAATACATCATATACATTTTTCAAGATGTTAATAAAGATAAAACATGATGATTAGGCAATTATTGTATTACGTTATTTTAACAACAAAGCCTACTTACGTATTTCATACAAAAATAATATATCTTTTGAAATAGACTACCGACAATGGAATAAGTTATTAATAAGTAACAAAACTGTTGCTTCAGCAGAATGTTATGTTCTTATCATCAATCACATAGTGTTCGTAATGTTAGGAGCGAAGATTAAGCCCATCATGCTATTACTATATTTATTGGGGTCGCTAATATGCGATTTACAATACATTTATTAAATTAAATAGGCAAATTGTGGTTTAATGTGAATAAAAAGTTAATATAAATAAAAATAAATATATTTGGTTTTATTTACATCACTTTATAGCGAATGACTTCGACCCAGCCATTGCTTTTGCACTTACTTAAATAAAATAATATTATGATATAAAAAAAATGTTATTTAAAAATTATAAAAGTTCTTGGCAATGACATCGGTAATATAATCTTAAAAGGCTTATTAGTATTTATACAATAACCCTGTATAATTTTAGCTTTGACTTAACACAATTGTAGTAATATTGTATGTGAACAAAGAGATTTATATTTCAGAATTTCATAATATGAGCTCACCTTCTTTTCCTGAAGAAATAGCCAGCAAATGCAGCCACACTCGAACAGAGAATAGCCGTGAAAATGATCGCCCACAGCGCGCCCCGCGACACACCTGCTATCGGCCCGTGACCACCATCTATATTGATACGCAAGTTAAATCCTATTTATATAATTAGTACACACAGAACCCCCTCTATTGTAAGACATAACAAGCAAAAAGAGCAATGCTGGGACTAAGAATAACCGTGAAATAGATCGTCACGCCGCGTCACGCTTCGCGCCCGTCATCTGCCCTAATCATCATATAGATTTATATGCAAGTTCATGGCTATATATTGAACTAAATTGTATAAGTGTTTTGTCCAATCTCAATGAGTTAACACAAAACAATCACTATTGTAAGAAATAGCCAGTTAACTTAGCCACACTCGAACAGAGAATAGCCGTGAAAATGTACGCCCACAGCGCGCCCCGTGACATGCCCGCTATCTAGATTTATACGCAAGTTAAAGCCTATACATAAAGGTGCATTTACATTGCTCAATAAGTCGATTTTCGGTCGAACAATGAAATTCACCAGTCGATAAGAGTTTGTGTGGGACTCACACATGCGGGCTAACGATCAATGAAACACGATAAGTTAATACTGCAAAATCAAAACTCGTAAAGATAAATCGGGGCTACGAATGTTTGACCAGTGAGAATGGCACCCTGCATGCGGACTGTACAGAATGCATTACAAATCAAATGCAAGCTCTAATGACCAATGAATATGATTATCCTAAAGTGGACTCTATGACATGCGTTACAAAGATCCCCCGCACGCCGAATGCGGGCCCTATCGACTCAAGTAAATGCACCTGTATGCTAGTACACGTGTTAGTTACCGTGTCAATTAGTTATCACAAAGTACTGGCTATAGAGAAATCGCGAGTGAATGCAGCCACGTTTCAACAGAGAATAACCTTGAAAATGATTGCCCACAACGAGTCCGCGCTCGATTCCCTGCCATCGGCCCATGACCACGGTCTGATCTGATTTATATGTAAGTTAAAGCCATTGAAATGGACCATACAATGTAATACGTATAATAGTACAGTCACTGAGTAACCACGAAATACACGCTGTCGTAAGAAATACCTAGAATGTACTTCAAAAAGTAGATGCATAGTATCATTAAATTGTATCAAGGTATCGACATCAGCACAAATTGTTTAATTCTGCCAAAGTGGAGCATAAAATGATTTGAACCAACACGAAATTGCTGCCTTTGCAATGTACACATATGCAATTTCAAATAAACTGATTGTGTCTATTGGAGTAATAATACATTCGGATTTGAAAATAGCTAGAAATTCCCTAAAAAGAAGTGTATTCTTTATAATGTGTGCTAATATTATAAACAGGAAACATTGTGTTTTATATGTATGTTTGTAATGTTTTCACGTGAAAACTACTGGACCGATTTCAAAGATTATTGCACCATTAGAAAACTGTATCTTTGAGGGACATAGGCCATGTTATAGACTATAATATTATTTAATAATTTTATGAGCAAGGCCGCTCAGTACAGAATAAAACATTGCCAACATAAAGAAGTATATAAGATTTACTTAAGTTATATAAAGTATAAAGGACTGGACTAAATTCAATAACACTTCTAGCTCCATTAGGTTGTATCCTGAATAAACACCGCACATACCTAATCAAAACTACGTTAAGTCCAATTACTTTACTCGTCTTATTTACTTAGTTTACTGCTATTTTATTTTATAAAAAGAGATAAAGAATAAAAAGCATATAATGCATAGTAAAAAAGCATGTTAGCTTCATTTATATATTTGTTGGTTCAGTGGTTGGACGTTAGCATATGTGACCCCACTGGATTCGTGAAAAGATGTCTAGTTCTGGCAGGGTTCAGAATGATGCTAACCTACTTACTATAACGAAAAATCGATCACTACCGTCGTCAGATGATAATTACATCCACCTCATGCCCCAATAACTGATACGAGACTCCATTTTAGTTAGGCATAATGCAGCCTGTTCAGCCAAATTCAACGGAAGGGCGACGCGCCATTTATAAAAACCATTTCGGCCTACTTTTGACCAGACACAACGCGAAAACTATTATAAAACGCTGATTGAAGTTAAAGATTTTATTTGGTTATTGTTTACCAAAAATATAACCCATAATGTAGTAAAATAATTCAAATAAAAATATGAAGTACACTAACTTGCAAATATACTTAATAAAATACGTAATAAATATGCCATTCTAATTTTGTGCTTCAACTACATCCCGAGTGAAAACAGAACTTCGCAGCATAAGTTTATGTATTTCACTCTTTAATGTTATTGTTAGGATTCATTTATTAGCCATGTTATTTCAATGAAACAATATCAAAATAGTATGTTTTACTAGTAAACAGAATGCAAACATGGCTTTATATTGCAATAACAATATTTCTATTATTGCCATCATTTAATATTAAAACAAACAGCTAAATGAAAGCGTTTAAGATACATGTCATGTTTTAATTGGTTTTCAATAATTATAATAACATAATTTATAACAATGGAAGCGGCTGCACGTAGCCTTAATTTGCATGAAAACCGTCACGTTTTCAGTTCAATATATGAAAACCAATAAAATAAAACTCGTCTACAAGGGTTAAAACTAAAAAAAAACATAAAATGATAATTGTTTTGTGATCCATAACCTTACTTCCTTAATTTATTTTATAAATGTGAAAGTAATCCTGTTTGTATCTCTGTCTTTCCTTCACGCCTAAACCACTAAACCGATTTGGGTGAAATTTTGTACATAGACTGTTTGTAACCCGAGAAAGGATAAAGGATAGGTTTCCCGGAAATCCCACGGGAACGGGATATATTCGCAGAAGAAACCACAAGTAGTAAATTATATTGGTTTACTTCTACGAATTGTTTATTTCTGTAAACTTGAGCATCGAAGAATTTGTTCAAAAAATATTTATTTTTATACCTATATCAAAATAACGTACAAGATCTATACAAAGCTACTAACAATTGCCAAGTATTCAATACGTATTACGTATTAATTCGTACTTGAATACGTACTACTTAAAGAAAGCCAACTTATATTTAACAATTATGTAAGTCTGAAAGTCTACTTATAACTTTTAATAACACTCAGTTATTTATAAAACAAGATAAAAATAATAGAATTCTATTCAACTGAACCAAAATACCAGTTGGGAACAATATAATAATAATTCCCATGTAATCAAATAATTATAATTAGTAAAAGCCAAAACAAAAACAGAAAAAATAATAAATATACTGCTATTTCAGTCTAATCTCGGATTAAGCGGTAAATACAGGATGTTTCATACAAAAACCCACGCTTCTTACAATTAGGACATTTTAATACTATTAATATTATATAACTACAACTGTTTGGAAATGTACTTTTATTGGCACCATCACCCACACAAAACGTGGCAAGCCTGGTTTTCATCCAAATTGATGCGCTAACTTATCGTAGTATTACGCTTTCAATAATAAAAGGATCAAATTGCAATCTGAAATAAATCCGTACTATTTTAGGGGGCTATATTTGCATTGAGTATCAGTTTTGCGGACAAAAGTTAAAATTAGTACGATATTATAAATAGACATAATGTTTGTTTGAAATAAACTGATTAGGTAATTTCTTTATTGTTTTTGTGAACGTTACGAACTTTAGTTTCCTCTGATAGGAAGCGGTAACGATGTCTTCGGTGGGGTACATACACCTTATAAATGCCTAATTATATTCTGTATTAATTTCTTTAGGTTGTACTGTACTTTGTTACTCTATTTTACTTTGTACTGTACTGGGGCGACAGACGCGAGGAGAGAATTCCTTTCTGTACTGGTTCTGATTAGGAAAGCATATGGTTTTGTACGTTAATATTCACTGAAATTGGTTTCGGTTGTATTACAATTTGGTTATGTAAAAGGAAAAGAGATCTCTTATGGCCCTGGCTGTTTTCTGTTGAGATTGATCGTCGTGGCTAAATTTGAACAAAATATTACCTGTTCTTCTCTCAGGATCTTGATAAGCGAGGGCTTGTAATACAATCCGTTCTGAGGCTCCCTTGTCGTTGCGAGAATGAACTGTTAGCCGAAGGGAACTGCCACTCGTCCATAGAACCATGGCGGGTATTTGGAAGATTGCTACGCCATCTGGTAGAGAGACGTTTAAAATATTCGTTATTCAATTTCTTCTATAAATAAATAAATAAATAAATCATTTATTTCCAATAATATTTTATTATATATTGCAATTAATATATTATTTTTAATAGATTATATATTTCAATTAATTTTAGGAGAAAAACTATTTAGATTGATATTATAATACACCCTGTAGCCGGTATTCTTTAGTTAGCTAACTAAATATATTTTTACCTAAGGATAAAATACTCACTAGTCTCATTAGTAGTAACATTGAACCTCGTGACCCCAGTAATGGAGTCCAAAGCCTCCAGCACCAGGAGTTGGGGCAGTCCACCATCATAGCCCGTGACGCAGCGAACTGCGAGAGAGTCAGATACCTCCTCCCGGCTGACTTCGTCCAACCAGGCTGAGTCGTTTCCAGTGGAGATTGAACAGTTTCGGGGAGGGGCTGGACGCGCTAGAAAAATAATTTAGCTGTAAAACTGTAAACAGCTAAGTACGTGAAGTACAGAAATCTGCTGCTAACATCTTCAGCAATAAAAGAGTGGGAGCCGTGCATTGCACGATTGGGTCAAGCTCGCACCCGTGTAACTGTCACCCCCCCAGCAGAAGATCGACATGAAGCAGTATTGCACTATGTTTCGTACGGTAAGCGGGGGCCCGGAGGCGTATATCCCCTTCCCATCCTGTCGTATCCCTCTTCTAATTTCCCATAATTAATCCTCTTCTTATCCCCTCCCATTCCTTCAAGCCGGGAAAGCATTACGATGATGTAGATGTTCATGTGCTTCGGTCATTTAACATCAGGTGAACCGCATTGCTAATCGCTCTTGCCGTAAATTACAGAATTACTTCTGTTAATACCTACAGCACTTTATACCAAACATGTTTATGCCACTTTATGCCAACACAACGTTATTAAATTACTTAAAAAGAAAAAAGTAGAGTAAGTATTTTCTTGTGTTTATTTTAATGTGGTTATTTTCTATATTATAAAAAATGTTCTTAAACGGATTTAACGCGGTTTACATTAATATTTAATCCGACGTTTGGAACGCGTTACAGCGAGCGTGGTCACGGCACGGGGGGTTACCCAATAGAAATGAAAACTTTTAATTGTGAGTTGACAACGTAATATCAACACAAAAATATTTTCAACATTAGTTTTCGATGTCTTGAACTTCAAATTCCCCTTAAAAAGACCGCCTAGTGCGACACCAAATCCACCTCGAACAAATTAACCACGAAATATACTAAATATGGAAGCTTTCCTTCCTAATACCCACGAGCACGAATGTAGAAAAGTTTACACGATACAAATTGGGGTTTGATACACATCTTTATTGGCACGGACTCACCGGCTGGGACGATTTGGAACACGCAAGGTTGCAGCTGGCGACCCACGGCGTTGGTTCCTCTGCACGTGAGGGCTCCGTAGTCTCTTTCGCTTGCGGGTGTATAGCGTAGTTCACTTGTACTGCCGTTTAATGTACCTTTGGAAATTAAGATGTACGTATGTTTGTATGTATCAATATATCTTTACGTTTGGGACTGCAGCTGACTTGGGGTCAAGATTTTCTGAAATATTTTTTATCCCTAAAGTAGTCCCGTACACGTTATGGCAAGCGTAATTTGTTTGTACCGCCGTTTATGTATCTTTCAAATAAATTTTTTTGCAAAATATTAGAAGAATCATGAATTTTGTTTTTTTATTAGTGCTAATTGCTTGTGTCGCTTTTGTAATAAAAGTTCCTTATTAGTTCATCAAAAGTGCACCTTGCTCTTGAAAAATACAATTGTACATATAATCTGTAAATTATACCCTGCCCTGGTTGTGTAACACAAGATACCACACACACATCTTCACTCAATAAAATTATTAATCAATGAAATATTTAACTCTCGTCTTGACACAAAATTTCCATATAAAGTGAAGGAACATATTTCCAACAGTCTCAAAATAGAGCATTCAGTTTTAGGATATGCGAGAACCAGTCACAAAAACAATGAGTCAACTAAGCATTGAGTTGATGCAGTCGGCGAGTTGGAGACTAATTTAGACACGCCTGGAGCGCCTGTGTGATACCTATTCCTAGCGTTAAAGGATTGATGTACTACTTTGTAATCATGACTTCACATTTTCTAAAATTAAGGTATTCCTGTAGATGGTTGCGTAATTTAGATAAGCGAAGGAATTTTTATTTTTAACTCCTCTGTGGTTTGAGTTCTTGTAATTAAAATATTCTTAAATCCTGTACTGTTATTTACATCGTTACGTAAATTGTAGTGATAGATCAAAGTTTCAATAGTCTCAAAATAAAGCAGTATTGCCATGCGAGCACCAGTCAAAAGCTAATGAGAATTGAGTAGACTAATTAAGACTCATCTGGAGCGTCTGTGTTATATCAATTCCGAGTGTTGATATGCAATTTATGCACTATTTGGTTATAATAATGCCTTAAATTTTCATACTGCATACATATGCAATCAGAATTCCAGGTCAATAGTGTTTTGACATTGTAGTTTTATAGAATAGGTACAAGTAACCGTACTTTGTATACAATTTTATTCATTGGATGTTGTACATCCTTCAACTTACAAATACTGAACTCAACGCTAACTACAGAAATCAAATGGCTTAACCTACAATACTGGCATGTCTTTCAAAAGTCACTATACTTCTTGTACCTGTAGGTACAAGAAGTATAGTTACTATAGTTACAGGGCACCCCGGGCAAGCTCCAGGACTCACTACGCAAGGCAGAAGACCAGGCTGGATGGAGAGCCTTATCACAAATGGACCAAACGGTGGTCACGCCCCTCTGTCGTGAGGTTACGATTAGGAAGGAAGAAAGTTACGATTATTCAAATCTTACCATATCTCGCAGGAGAAACGTTGAAGCTTTCTCCACTGTTGTTGAACTGCCACAGGAAGGTGACGTCAGCAGGATCGGCGTGCACGGAACAGCGCACGTGGAGGGACTCATCGAGCGCTGCACCGACCACTTGTGGGGATGTCATGCCGCATACTGGGGCATCTACAGTAATCAACGTGTATTAAGAAGAATGTCTTGGCCCTCTTAACACAGGTATTGACATAGCAAACGGGCCAGGCCCACATATAATTGTACCAAACAAGTTAAAACAATAAATGCATTTTATTATTCACTGATATACTAATGTAATCTTGACATCAGGATCGGCGTGCACGGAACAGCGCACGTGGGACTCATCGTGCGCTGCACCGACCACTTGTGAGGATGTCATGCCGCATACTGGGGCATCTACGGTAATCAACGTATAGAAGAATGTATTGGCCCTCTTAACACAGGTATTGACATAGAAAAGGGCCAGGGGCATATATAACTGTACAAAACAAGTTAAAACAGTAAATGCTTTTTATTGTCATTTACTAATATACTAATATAATAAAGAGAAAAACTTTGCTTTGTTTGTTTGTTTGGTAGTAATGAATAGGCTCAAATTCTACTGGATTGATTTTTAAATTTTTTTCACAATTCGAAAGCTAGATTATCCACGACTAAAATAGGCTATATTTTATAAGCTTTGTATATAACATCATGCTAAGGGAGGGAAGGTGCGTGGATCAGCTAGTATATAATAATTAAATAAATAAATGTGCTTGATTTGTTAACTAATGAGTATATAATTATGTTGTAAGTATATTTTTAAAAATACGATCCGCAAAAGTTTAAAAGCAAATAAAAGTGATAAGTATTAATAATTGCATTTGTCATGCTCGTGTCGTATCCTGAGCCCGCACACAATAGCCTAATTAATTATTCCTATTCCGTTGCAATATTTTGAATCCTAACCGAATCCACATCTAGAAAATTAAATGCTAAACTAAAAAATCAACGAAATGCTAACATTAAATTGACTCAAACAAACAAATATCGCATATTATACCTACTACATACTAACGTAAACGCACGAGTTTGAGGCCACGCTTTGGTCGGTCAATAACCCTAGCTGTGATATAAATGATAGTTTTTGACAAACAAGCCACTTTGTTACCAACTCATACTGCTGAAATATCAATATTCGACATAGCGGGTACTAAAATGTGGTTTTTGTTTAAATAGTGAATACGCGGTTAAGCTTTGATTATGGTTTGGCGAACCAAATTTGATTTCTAATTATTGGAAAATTTACTTCGGCTTGTATAGTTGTTACATGGTAACTTGTTAAGGAATGTATTACTAAATCATTTATATTCCATGATTTTTAAAATTTATAAAAAGTAACAAGTTCCTTACAAGCCCATATGTTTAAGTAAATCGATTGAAAAATACAATATACAGATACGCGCGCATTGATTTTCTTTGTTCACTATTAAATACAGAGCAACGAAGTGTCAGACACAACAACAAAATCCTAAAAAGTAAGTTTTTCTATAAACTTAAATTATGCGGCTCTGATAAAAAGCTTGGAGTAAAAGTTATTGCTAAAGTTATATTATAAAAGGTTTATATAATTCTGAAAATATATATGAGGCCTTTTTTACTTTGTAAATGGACCAATATCTGTGAAGTTTTAGCTTAAGAGCGTTTACTCCCTCCAGGCGATGTTTCGCTAAAAAAGTGTACTTTTACCTTGTTTTTTTATTATCCATCCACCCACCTACGTATCTAACATGTTCCTAACGTATGACTTTTGTTAATACTGTTGCCTAAATAGATAAAAACTTTTCGCATTTTCTATTTTTCGGAAAAATCCACTCCGATAAAGATAACAAAGGTTTTATTCTACTTTGAAAGTTTTTCAAGGACATCTGTAAAATAGGCACTTTAGCCTGAGATTAGATACTAAACACCAATCAAAACATAAACACTTATAGGGACAACTATGGCAAACAATTAGATTGAACTTAATAGAAATGTACTAATATTCTACACAACTGCCCAATATTCAGTTAATAACAAATCACAGCTAGTCATAAGGACTATTAGCAAAGTGAGGGTGAGCTGGGTCGTGGCGTCAATAAGACGTTCAAGTACCAAGCACCAAGACACTGTCGATATCAATGTACCGAGATTCAGAACGCACCTACGTTTTGTAGGACTTTGATGTAAGAAAACAAGTGATATTTGCACAGAAATTTGGCACATAGAACATGTTAAAGCATGAAACATTGACCATTAATTTTTAACATTCAATAAACATACGGATAAGAAATTGCGTCTACTTCTTTTCAATATAGATCAATTTAAATAAAACCATGTCAAAGCCACGAAGTACGTAAAAGGCCGATAGTAAAGTTAAAAGCCCAAAGCATTTTTATATTCCCGTGTAGGTATTTAATATCCATTTAGCGCGGAAGCCCATACTAGAACATTAAACGCACATTACCTGCAGCCGCAACATGACACAAAACGGGATTTGAAAGGAAATTTATTCCGGTCGGGCGAACTAAAACAAAGCTCTATGAATTAAAGTGTAGCCGCAAAACAACAGATTGCTAGTTCCCGGACAATCGTAGTAATATTAGGCAATAATTTCGATGATTTACCGCCGGCAACGCCTTCCTCGAAGCCAATTACTGCGTCGGTCGGCAACGGAAGGAAACGGTACGTCGATCCCGACCGCAATCATTTGAATACTCGCAGACACATCGGTATTTATTACACCGTAATTCATATACTGTGACGTTTTATTGTTACATGTCGTATCCGACGCTAGAGGTTATGTAAATAAGAGGTAATTCCCTTACGCTTCGCTGCTACGCGGTTTCAAAAGGATGGAATGTAATATCTCATACAGATTATTACGTTATCTATAACCATTATTAAAATAATTTTGGTATGTATTTTCCATAGGTACTATCGATACTCAATATTATAGAATTTGTTTGTTGGAATGCCCTAATCCCTAAAAATTTTTTTTGTGGATCCCAATCTATTTTTTATATGTTTCTCTAATAAAAATATGTCATTATTATATGTTAAATCACTCGTAAAATATACTTTATATTTATAAGTAATGTTTCCTAAATACAAATTCGTTACAGCAAAACAGTTGGTTAGATTAAACGCCTTCTCACCAACTAATCAATGAATTTGAAAAATAGTTACTAACTATGACAGGTATGTTCACGAGAAAGGCTATTATAAGATATCGAGCAACACTCTACACGGTTGTCATATAAATAAGAGTATAATTCAAATGCATTAAAGAACAAAGGTTTAAAAGTCCAAAGTTCATTTTAAGTACTTCGAATGCATGATATATAGTGGAAATCACGATAAGAAGGCGGAAAATCCACAGCTGTAATTTCATATGTAAAGAGGGTTAGTTTACAATCGCGATATGTTTATTAGGGATAGAAAGGCGAGTAGAGGGTTAACCGCCGGTTTTAAGTTGGATCAGATTGTATGTTGTGATTGTTTTACAAAGTCGTATTTGTCATAGTGAATTATTTTTTAATGATGCGTAGAGTTTGTAAAATCGCTTATAATATATATCATTTCAAAATTAAGTAATATTTTCTATCTGCAAATTCGTCGTTTTATGAATAACTTCAATGAAACAATACTCGATTTTGTTCTAAATAATCTTCCTAGATTTTTCTAGAAACTATTGAAAGATATATAAGCTATAGCAGCAATCTCACTCGTATACAAAATTGGTCTTTAAAACGTGACGTTAATTATTGACGACTCACGCGCGAAATTTTGAACTTAAGAAATATCAGACAGTTTTCGACTAACTGACAACGATTGATGAGTGAAAAAAATATGCTATGTATTTGAAAAAAAAAACAATTAAACTTTCTAAATCTTCGCATCAGCTTTTGGTCCGCTAATCTATTAATATCTATTTTTATCCAATCTGCAAACAATTATTACTTACATTGCACTCTCAACCTGACCGCTTCGCTGACTGTCTCTCCCCTGGCGTTGGCCGCTCTGCAGGAATACTTGCCGGCCTCTTGCCTGGTCACCTTCTGCAGGACCAGCGATCGAGTGCTCACTATAATACCGGACGTCATGTTTTGTATTACGGGTCTATCCTGCAAGAGAACTTTGAGTACAATTGCTGACACGAAGGGTTACACAGAAAATGTAATACATATTGAACAGTCAAGTTCGGCACACAAAAATGTAATACATTTTGAACAGTCATTTAAGGCATCTTATAACTTACTTGGTACTTAAAAATAGGTACTGTTAAATTGGATTTATATAATACCATGTATGTTCTTTCTGAATAGTTAAGATATTGAGTTATCTATTGACAATACACAATTTAGGTAGCATTAATTGCGCTTAATCTTTGCACTTATAGTAAAAATCAAATACTGATCCAAATAAGGATTATAGTAGAAATAAGTTGTAATAACAATGCATGTTCAAATAGAAATACTTTTTTATCTATAGCGTCTTTGTACTTCAGTAAGATATTTTTGTAACAAGCAAATAAAGCCAAATGTACTTGCATTATGAAACCAGGATATCCTATACTCCCTCGGGTTCGCTCGCACGTTACACTCGAAGTATACATCGTCCCCCTCCTTAATGTCGTGGGGGTTGAGGGTGCTGCCCAGAGTCAACGTCACCAATGGACTGTCTGGAGGACAATCCATTATTCCACTTTAAGACTTACTAATTATTTCTGAGAAACAAGTTTCTTTGAACCGCTTAGAAGTTCTTCAAATTGAGACACAATTGAAACAATATGCTGTTTAAGTGTCTTAAGTTTCGAATCTATACTAATATTATAAAGAGTAAAGATATTTATTTTTTGGTTGTTTGAATTCAATAGGCTCTGAAACTTATGGACCGTATTAGATGAAATTTTTACAGAGATTTTTTGAAACGCGAGCTAAGATAAAGGGTAGCTTTTATTCTACGGAAACGGGAGATATACGCGGGTAAACCGCGGAGCTTAGCTAAAAATGTAATAAAAGACATTATTTACGCCATATGTATTATGCATTTAATTATTTAATCAACTGATTTTGGGAGCTTATCAGTTGATAGTCAAGACTACCATTAAAATAAATATGTAGTTTAAATAAAGTCGCTTTCATAATATTTTAAATATTCATTTCCATGTGGAAGTGATAATATATTCTATCAAGGAGTCTTAAGTTCCTTAACCTTTTATGATAACATTTCAGCATTATATTTCAAGAATGACGTCTGATTGGCGTAATTTCTAGTGACCCTGATTCCGTGTAAGGCGAGCTGAATCCTGTTCTAAAAATATTTACTTAACGAACATTGAGTTGATTTTCCTCGACTCTTAGCGAAATTATTTGCGGATAATAATATCATGTAATATAAGTAAATATTTGTATAATTTATTTTATATTGATATTCAATTCGTGTTATTAATGTTTGAGTCCATCCTCGTACGAATTTAATTTAAGCCTTTGTATAAAGGTAATTAATTGTTTTTTATTCATTTCAGCTATCAATGTAGTATAACCTGTATTGTGAAATGTTTATTATTTGTGTAAAGAATTTGTATTAATGTGTTTTCTCTTCGATAATAAACTTTGTTTAATTCATGTTTTGATATTGTGTTCATATTTATATTCATAAAAAATGTGATTGTGACAGTAAAAAAGTGTTGTTTTAAAAATTGTTTGACAATAAGCACTACAAAAAAATTAGGAAAAGTAATTAAATTTTTTTTTAAATATTACTTACAAACAACATTCAGTTGAAGCTGGTCTTCAATAGCCTTGGTTGGAAGCCTTGGGTTGGTGGCCACACATTTAACCACCATACCATTGTCACTAGGGTTCGGGTGGAAGACCAGAGTGCTTACTGACCACGTCTCGTTTGCTCTTTCACTTACCTGGTTTATTTAAAACACAAGAAAAAAAAATAAAATAAAGTTTATTTTCAAAAAAACAGGTTATCTTACACAAGAGTTAGCTTATTCACGAACGTCAGCTTAAATAAAATACTTTTTAACGGATTTTAAACACGGTTTATAATAAAATTATTATTTAATCGATGTTGCATGTAAAATAAATTAGTAAAAAGTAATAATAAACCGCTTCAGATATCCTTTAAAAAGTATTTTATTTAACATGGAAAGTATTCGCGTTAAAACAAACACAAGAAAATATTAAAGTCAGTTTCAAACTATGTTACGATATAGTTTAACCTTCATTAAAGTAGAGTATTAAATAAAAAAACGTACCACGTTTAAAACTTTCATATTAAACACCTACTTGAGTAATAGTTTTATTTTTCGTCAGACACTATCTCCTTTATGTATTTAATTTACACTAAAATTATAAAGAGGAAAACTTTGTTTGTTTGGTTGTAATAAGCAGGCTCACAAACAAGTGACTGGACCGATTTTAAAAATTCTTTAACCATTCGAAAGCTACATTATCTACGAGTAACAGGGGCTATAATTAATAGGCTATATATAAAATTATGCTACGGGAGCGAAGCCGCGCGGATCAGCTAGTTTAAAATAAGCATATGAATAACATTGTTTTTAATCTGCATTTATCATTCTATTTCTCAAACCGCTATTCTTAACTTAATCACCAATTTACTCCCCGAGAAAACCGAACAGTGACATAGTTGCAAATAATACCTATGACCAATAGAAGTCGGGACTAAACTTGTTAAGTAAAACACTACCAACCTTAAAAGATTAAGGCATTGGGCCTTGCCGTTAACTTTGTTGCTAGGTTCATTTTACAACTATATCATAAACAGACGATCGCCATTAAAATCGTGGTATAAAAATTCACGAAACCAAACATAACTATTTCACTTCGCCATAAAACTGTGCCTAACCTTTAAGTTTATTACCCTCTTTAAGTATACACCGTAATTGCTAACATACATTTCCAATGCAGTTTACATTGTATGAGATTCCTCGAAGTACGAATTACTAATACTTAGAGTTACGTAAAAATGTAATACTGATTTTAAAAGTTAGGTAATGTAATGTAAAAGATGTAATGGAAATATATGAACTATACGTTCGTAATTCTTATTATAGTTTTTATAGGTAAGTGGATGAAAATACGTGAAATGTTACATGTTAAACAGCTAGAGTATATGTTGCAAAGTGTTAAAAAATGTTTTTAAAAACAATTTTTTAATACACCGTTTTATTGGTCTTAAGGTACCTACAAAATTTCAGCGCAATCAAAAAACGGGAAGTAGAATAAAATTAATGAGATTTCAATATACACCTAATAAAGCCTCAGACCTTTATAAAACCTTAAAATATAAGAAATAAATTGACTTCTCACCCGTTCCTTCTCGAAGCTTCTATTGTCCTTGTACCAAGTGATGAGGGCTGGTGGTCTACTTCCTTCGGAAACGCATTGCAGGGTCGCAGCGGAACCCGCGAGGAGTTGTTGTGGACGGTAGAGGAGGGATACAGAAAGGGGGGGCACTGGAAATAAGTACTTTTATGTACTAATTTATATTCCACAACTTCAGTTTTTCCTAGGTCGAATTGGTCAAAACAAACTATAGTGCACTTTGGCTTAATCCTTACTAATATTATAAATGCGAAAGTAACTCAGTCTTTTTTTGTCTCTTCACGTCTAAACTACTGACCCGATTTGGATGAAATTTTGTACAGAGATTGTTTGAAACCCGAGAAAGGATATATTATTTCATCTCAGATATCCCATGGGAACAGGAGATGTGCACGGGTGAAACCGCGGAGCACAGCTAGTAAATAGGTAAAGTTAACTAAATACATTATTTTGCTCGTAGAATTTAATAGTGGCACAAGTCCAAAAAATGAAATTGTCATGAATACGAATCAAATATATATTTTATTTAAAATACTTTCTCTCATTCCAAATTTTCAGACTGGAACGACTCATTTCTAATTAATTTCAGACTTATTTCATTCATAAAATAGGAAGAAATAAGATGTGCTACCACTACCAAAAGCAGTTAAAATATAACTATGAAGTATATAGCTAACAAGCCTACGTAATTTAAGTGTTCACCTTTAAGCTTCGGATAAATATTGCATCGCCTACAAATTGCCTACCGTCCGACCCAGATTAAAAATCAAAGAATTTAAATCAGTACACAGCAATCAACTAACTCGATTTGTTATACAAATAGTTTAAAGTAAACACGTTTTCTTTGAATCAAAAGTTAAATAAAGCACATTAGAGGTACATGAATTTAACGATCATTTCGCTGTTTCGTTAACACGGTTCGATACCGGATAGTAGAGCTTCTCATTAGCCGCTGTGAATTTTATAAAGCGCCGGCTTCCCGGACATTATCCTTTTAAAATTAGGTTCGGAGTAGACGGTGTGTGCATACTTTTTAATAATAAATCAGGTAAAGAAAGTATGGTATAAGACGCTGTTCTATCTATATTACTATCTATCAAACCATGGGATGGTATTTGAAGATCCCTATTTAATCTATATTCCTACTACTACTCTAAAATTTTAAAGAGGAAAAATTTGATTATTTGTTTGTTTATTTAAATTGAATAGGCTCTGAAACTACTGGACCGCTTTTGCTGAGGAAATCCTATGGGATCACGTGATACTCGCAGGTGAAACCACGAAATGCAGCTAGTCTAGCTAGCTAGCAGTACGAAAATCAAAAACTAACTTTATAGGCAAAAG
Source organism: Phoebis sennae (assembly GCA_001586405.1). Lineage (NCBI taxonomy): Eukaryota > Metazoa > Arthropoda > Insecta > Lepidoptera > Pieridae > Phoebis > Phoebis sennae. Next base: position 235,691 of record LQNK01000357.1, on the reverse strand, counting down.
GTGACCGCATTAGTTTAGTCGTTAACGCACAACCCGGGTTCGATCCCCGTCGTAGACGAAAAAAAAGCACGGTATATCGGTCTGGCAAGGTTCAGAAAGCTAATTAACTACCAGATTTATCATTAATTATATTGTTCACGGTTTTACTCACTTTTTTATATTATAAACATCGGAATCAGAAGGACCTCCGAAACGGTCCGAAACCGTCGGCCTTAATCCGATGTTTATAATATAAAAAAGTGAGTAAAACCGTGACAATATAATTTATAAAACAATGTCTCACTAATCGTTAAATCAACAGATTTATCATGGACACGATTACATATATATGCATTAAGAATCCTTCAAAAACATCAGAATTATTACAATAAACTACACAAAAATAACAACTTTACGTCTAAAATTGATACAAAAGTGAACTCACAATTCATTTCCAATCGCACAGATTTCTCCTGCGGCGGTACAAGATGGGTGTTTGTGGCGCGACACTTAAAGGTTGTATTGAGGTGATCCCTGCTCAGATGTTGGACTTCCAGGCGATTTACAATTACATGTGTGTCCGTCTTCACTCCGATGTACTTCTGAGCTGGCTTTCCGTCGACAAGCCACGAGACTATTGGCTCTGGACGACCTAGAATGATATTTATTTATATATTTGATAGTTACTGATTTTTGGTCTAATATTGAAATGCCAATCAAAACAACTTCATGCTTTTTAAGTAAGTTATTTTAAATGTAAAACGATTAAAACAACGTAAAATTAAGATCAATCGATCAAATTAGTTTTATCACAAATTAACACGATCTCTCATTTCAATTTGCAGAGAGTATTAATTATTTTATATTTGTACTAATATTTTAAAATACTTTATCCTTTTTATTATTATAAATGCAAAAGTAACCCGGTCTGTTTGTCTGTCTCTTCTTTGTGCTTTAACCAAAAAAATGAATGAAATAAAATATAAATACATCATCAATGTCGCATTTTTGTCTGACAGCATTTCAATAATAGCCCAGTCATATTAGGGGTTTCACCTCGGAACGAAAGATAATAAGCTGGAAATTGGTAAAAACCTTTGTTTTGTTACCCTAAATATTGTCTCAAAAGTCACAAATGCTATCGTGTCCGCGTCTTAAGATATTGAAGGTCAAAGGTCACAAAAAACGATTTTTCGCGAATACCTCGGTTCCTATTGCTTAAATGATATTTTCACCTATTATGAAAGTTGTAGAGTATAAAATTCTCTACAACTTTTGTCTAAACTTTTTTTTTATACGATCAACTGTTTTTGAGGTAGAGCGCGAAGAGTGCGCAGCGTACAGTCATATATGAGCAGGGTCAAGCGTGAGTTACGGTTATCAGTACGTTGTATAAAGTCAATTATTGACAAAAAAATTATAATTATTAAGCAATGCCTATTATTTCTGTACTAATTCTTAATTATTTATTAATTATAGAAAATTATTAAATTATTTATAGAAAGGAATGATGGACATAATATAAACTATTTAAATACTTTAAGTTCTGTAAATGTGCATTCCGAGTGTCGAAAAGTGTACACAAGCAAAGTGTACACTAGCACTTGCCTTATCAGAACAACAAAACACTGTCGTCATCATAGGAGAAGATATTGATTTGCTCGTTATTTTAATTGGACATACTCAATCACATCAACAGGAAATTTATTTTAAAAAAGTTGGCAAAGGCAATGTTAAGACACAAATATACTCTTCTAAAAGTTTTGACCAATATCCTCGTATTAAAAAACACATTTTATTTTTACACGCATTTAGCTTTCTACCTCAAAAACGGTTGATCGTATAAAAAAAAAGTTTTGACAAAAGTTGTAGAGAATTTTATACTCTACAACTTTCATAATAGGTGAAAATATCATTTAAGCAATAGGAACCGAGGTATTCGCGAAAAATCGTTTTTTGTGACCTTTGACCTTCAATATCTTAAGACGCGGACACGATAGCATTTGTGACTTTTGAGACAATATTTAGGGTAACAAAACAAAGGTTTTTACCAATTTCCAGCTTATTATCTTTCATTCCGAGGTTGACCCCTTTTTTTACCTAATTTCACTGGGCTATAAAAGTCTCAATGCAACTCAACTATACCCACACTTTTAAATAGAATTTAATACGCAATATTATTAGAATTGCCGTTTTAATCACTTAATGGGAACTGTAAACATATACACAGCCAAACTAAACTTTAAACAAGCCACAACGTAACTTTACGTCATCACATAAATTATTTTAATTTATTTCACAACAGCATTGTGAACTTTACATAAACGACAATCCATTTAACTACGAGGTAAATTTTTATTTGACATGTAACATTTCGCTTTAAAATATAAGTTTTAAAACAAAACGATCATTAAAATATACACGTGCATACTTTTGCATTTTCCACGAACGCACTGTTTGACTAGATATTTTGAGGCTATTATTTTCGCTAAAGAAAATATAATATCCGTATGATGTCCATAAAAGAGCGCTCGTTCCGTAAATACGGAATAAAATGTTTGTAAAATCTGTTTGCGTGCTGCAAAATCCGATAAACAAATGATGTTCGAATTTTAAAACAGTGCTCGATAAGGTAGGAAATTTTATAGGGTATGTGTTTGGCCCACTGCATCATTACAATTGGTGGGCACACGGGCAAAGATAATCCGTGCGGCGTAGTACTGGCGCTCCGCCAGCCTGCCATACTGCGGACTTTTCAATGAACTCATTGAAATGGAATATCTCTCCAAATGTTTCTATAAAAGGAGTCAAGTAATAGAAAAATCGAAGAGCAGATCCTAATTTCAGTTAGCTCACATTGTGATGCGCCAGATGCAGTCGAGCGTTGCCTATTGAAATTTAAAACGGCAGATTCCTCGAAGTATGGTAATTTCTTTTTGTGCTTCAGGACTGGAATAAAATTGTTTTTGGGAACGTTATCCTTGCTGATATTTTAATACCGAACTGAAACTTAGCGTTCGTCTTGAAAGTTACAGTAACTAATTCAATAGATAGTGGTTGTAATAATATTATGTAGTAGGTAAAGGTCAAAGATGAATATTCCTGGATGTGAATTATTTAGTATTTGTTTTAAATTATGGAAGCAGATTGAATAAAGTATGTAACAAAATATTAATATAATGCAGAATAACGTAAATTGCCACGGCATACATAATTACTTAATGATACAGACAAACTATACATTATTTAAAATTTAATAAAACCCCATTTAAATCAATCAACATAAACGATAAACAATTACAGTGCGATCACTTCAATATTCAGTCACCAACTCAAAATAATTAAATTGCAGGAACCTGATGGACTTGCGCGATATTTATCATTCGTAAATTCACTTGTGAAGTGGAAATGACATGTATATTAGATTGAAACAACATTAACAGTGTTATCACTCTAGCCCTCTCATGTTTTACTAATTTAAATGAACTGTGTACACAACTACATAACCCGAACAATGAATGTTCAAAAACAATTTCAAGAGGCAAATATAGCTCTTATTCCGGGTGGGTAAGTATTAAAATAGACTGCGAAAGGGACTCGTTACTACCAATAACTATTATCGGATACATCGTTTGCACCGCATTCGTTGTGAAATGAAAACTGTGATTGATGATCTAATCGTTACCAACGCCAATACGATTCACAGCAGTTGAATTCAATGTGTATATATGGGCCAATCTACGCGATTTATTGAGCTAATGCTAACTGGAAATGCCTGTATTAAATTTGTCAAAAACAATATTAAACATTGCTGGGAAAAACAGGAAAATTCATAATGCTGAGACATTCATGTCGCGCGACGCATTGCTTGGATTTTAATATGACGTAACGTAACATAATCTCGCAGTTTTGTACAAAAATGTTGCAAAATATATTATTCAGTTTTCATTTTTGAGGTTTGTAATTTTAATGAAATGAGTAGGATAGTGCTCTATTACTGGGATCTTATTCGGTGCCGTATTTTTGGAGCCTGAATTCATTAGTTCAAACAGTGAATGAATTCAATTATAATAGGAGTTATATTATTTATTTAAAAATATATAGGCTTTATAAATAATAATGAGCGATATCGGACCAAATGATTAATTGTTATGTAAACTTCTTTATTTATCACCTTTTGTGGTCATTATGAATATCGCTGTTTGATAATAGAGTTATATTGGATAGGGTGTAGGGAACGAAAGGTTTTTTGTTTATATATACTTTATACTTTGTATTGATACTTCTTGATGGAATTGCATATTACTTTTATATAAAGACAAACACATTTTTATATATTCATATATTTTAATAATATAGTGGAATTGAAAGTATAAAAATGTGTTTGTCTTTATATAAAAGTTTTTTGTTTAGTTTTTCATTAATTTGATTATGATGGAGGCAGAAAAATTGTAAGGCTTAGCCAAATAATGAGTTTTAGCATACGTAGAGGCTTATTTAAAGCAAATAAATGTTGTGTTTAAGGTAATTAAGTATTCTATCAAGTTTAATTGTCAAATAAAGAGAATAGTATTTAAACATTATTTTATTATACGCCCAATAGGTGATTTACATTTTATATAATGCCCGGACAATTTAATTATTTGAATAGTTTTTGTCTAATTGCCATCTTAATATTGCCATTTATCATATTGCCTGGGCATTATGTATAATGACACATTTATCATTTGGTCCATAACGTATATACAGAATTACGCAACATGTAGTTGATTTCAATTCTTAGAATAATTTCAGCGAAGATCGATTTACATTTTTTAACAACTTGGTCTTAGACAACATTTTTGCTTTCAATTGGTTTATTTAGAAATCGTTTTTAATCTTACCTCCGCGTACTTCACAAACTAAAACCAGAGCCGCACCTTCTTCCAAAGGACCTACCACCCCAGACACGTCAGCCCCCGATTTGTCATATAACAGCATTTGATGTGGCGGCACTGCAACAAAATCCACCGTTTTAAAACAATTTTTACTAAGAATTTTGTATTCAAGTGTTAAAAGTATCCCATTATGGAGAAACGTATAAGGAAACTATTTCATAAATTTGGAATGCACTCGAAAAGGGTATAAAAATATAACGCCCATCTTACGCTTTATAAAATTGAGCCGGAATGTTATTCAACGGAAGAAAAGAATGTCTTATTAACTCTCAGAAAATCAAGATATTATGAGTGTAACACGATTTACACTATCTAAATTTTCTGGAAACTTTTAAAGAAGATTGCAGAATAAAGTATGTAAGGTAACTAAATTAATTCAGAAATTACTAAACTATCCGTTGTGCTTTTGTTTGCAGCTTGATTTCTCACGACAAGAATATGCTTGTTTGATAAAACTTCTAATTTTCTTGAATCTGAGTGTTTTTTAATACATTTGTTATACTTAAATTATTTGTTTATCAGTGGACTACTGATGTATATCGATATGTGCAAGGTGTATATAGAAATAAAAATAATAATTTAATACATAAAAATGGATATAATAGAAAGCGTGGTAAACTCATAATTATTATGCATATAGTTTGAATGAAAATAAGCAGAAGTGGTCAAAACTAGATCTCACAATTTCTTAAAATAATTTAATATTCCAATATATTACGATGGCGTCAAATATTCATCGTTAATTTCACTTTAATGAATGATAAAGTACAACATTAATGAATGCATTGGTTACCAAAATAAACTGGTACATTATGCACGTACGAGTAATTTCTGGAACAATGAGAACTTATAGCTGAATAAAGCTTAAAATCCGACATTAATCGTAGATTTACAACGAATTTATTGTTAAACAAAATTCTTTGGGATCAGTATGAATCCAACAACTTAAGAGTGACCATATCATTACTACAATAATTAAAAAGCACTCTCTAAGAAAAATTATAAAACTTACATTCATGAACAACATAATTAAGATGATGTTCTTAGCTAAATAACATTAATTACGTTACTACTACAATATTCGGATTTATTACATACGATTACAAGAAGCCCGAGATAGATTAGTTAAACAATAAACATTATATATCAGCGATGTGAAGGAAACAATGCTCATAACCAATTTATACTATTTAAAATCATGCCAAAAATATTCCAAATTAGCAACATTTACGATGGCGTCAAACATTAATCGTTATTTTCACTTTAATGCATGATAAAGTACAACATTAATGAATGCATTGGTTACCAAAATAAACTGGTTTATTATGCACGTTCGAGTAATTTCTGAAACGACGAGGACTTATAGCTGAATAAAGCTTAAAATCCGACATTAATAAGTAGATTTACAATGAATTTATCGTTAAACGTAATTGTTTGGGATCTGTATTAATGGAAAAAGTTCAAGAGTGGCCGTATTTTTTTAAAACTTATAAAAACAAAATTAAATAAAATATTATTTATTGTTTAACCCACATTGATGTGATTTTTATATATGAATGTTAACACGAGAATAATGAATAATTAATAATTTTATATAGAGCCATCTCTTTCAGGTAATTATAACTAATAACAAAAAAGCTTAAATTTTTCAATAATGAACATCATTAAAAAGACGCTGTCAACAAAACATAACGTACACACAACAATATTCGATTTTATTACAAACGATTACAAGAAGCCCCGGCCAAATTATACAGAAATGAAAATTTTACGACGTTATAAACACACCTGATTACCAAGTTCCCTTTGTGAGGGCCGTTTCTTTACTAACAAAAGATCCTCGCAAATTACCTCTTGGTACAGGCCGCTTAATGGGTTTCAATGGAGTTGCATATATGGAATGTAGGCTTTTAAAATTCTTTGTTCTTAAGAAATTTACTTCCCCCATCTCCTTTGCGTCTTTCGTTTTGAATAGGGTAATTCTTTTGAAAGACCCGGCGCATTAGCTTGCCATTTAGCTGGCTATTTATCGTTTGAGATTCATAAGCGTAATTAGGAATTAGTTTTATTCGCTTGCGTAAATAAATAAGCAGGATAATTGAATTTATAACATCATTAAAAATAATCATGATTTTTCGATATTAAAAATAAAGCAACGCAGAATATAAGACTACCCTAAACCTCCAACAGCAGCTATTCATTCTGAAATTAATTTGCAAGCCGATAGCAGAAACATTTTTATCTATTCAAATCTAATTTCCCTTCAAATTCGGGCTGTCTCGCGCAGATTTTGTCTACGTCATCGTGCCGGGATCGCGTTGTCTGAGTAACCCGAGTCCCGGACGACAGTTCATAATTAAAATGTCTACGGGATGTTGCCCGCGATTCATCCATAATGACTAAATTGATTCCACTCCGCCACCTTGGAAAATTTTTCATTTCAAAGTTTCCGTAATTTTATTTAGTGTGTCACTTTGTTCTAATTTGTTTTTGCATTTCGGTTTCTTTGCAAATTACAGCAGAATAAATTCCTGCTACAGGATTCGCTTTTTATGAAAATTTATGTTGGAACCAATGTCAAGATTGAATTCTAAAATACTTTTGCTTGAACGGATTTTAACGGATAAACTTTGACATTCACTTAACCAGTCAAATTTGAAATAAACAATCGGATATTTAAATAAGTCTATAAAAAATTCTTACCTATAACTGTAAGTCGTATCTGAAAGTTCCTCGTAGGTGAGTTTTTGAAGTCCACTCGGCATCGGTATACCCCCTCATCATCCAGTTGCACTGAACTGAGGGTGAGGGACACTGGGCGAGTGACGGTCGCGAAGTATGCCCTGGGCCCAAAAGCAGCTGGGTCTGACCATTGTAACGCCTTGTTGAAGGAACGCCCTCGGACGTCGAAACTGCACAAATGGATATTTAATCTAAATAGATTGTGTATTATTCATGAAGGGAGAGCAAATTCAGAACATGCGCATCGCTTGATAATATTATGTGAACCGTGAATCATTCATTTCAAATTACCGAGTATTTACTATTAGATCAATAAATAATACTTATGATCTAATAATCCATCTAATAACCTATCTGTCTAATCTGTGTGCAACATGTGTGTAATCGAAATTTCATCAAATGCGGCAAGATTGACACATAGAAACATCTAAATATCCAAAATAGTAGGATCTGCTTAAATATAACGCGTTCTTATATATAAAAAAAATAAAAAGCTTTGAAAAAAACCCACGATAAATTTGGTGTTAAATTGCATAATGCATAACATTCGATTGCACACACAAACTGCCTCTCCCCCAAACGCCTATACTATCGCTGTTCCGTCGTGAATAAAATCAATTATTGAGATACTCAATATCCATTCTACAAAAATGGTTATTACATTCATTTTGTGACGTGAGTTCTAAACAGTTTCAATATTATAAGAATAGTTATGTCGAACACTTTATTAAAAGTGCGTAGATGGTCACACGGCTCCAATTTATTTCAGACAGAGAAAAATACCTGTCAAATTCTAGGATAAAATGACTGTGAAGTTTTTCAATTTCCGGCCAGTGTACGTTTTCTCATTTTTCCAACCTTTACCTAATTTATACAGCAAGGGGCTTTACGAGATTATTTTAAGATGAAACAATGACGCTTTTTATGGAGGCATTATCCTTGTAAAATGTAACATCACGGTTTAACCAATAAAAAAATTTTCATTGGCTGCTGTATTTCGTGCTTATTTATAGTTACATACTATCCTAATATTTTATTTGAATCTTATTAAGGTATATGGTTACTTATACTATCCTCATAATTTAAGTAACTCTTTCATTAATCTGCGATAATTGAAATTCTTAAGATTACGATACTAAAAGTGTCATACATTTTTGGGAATACTATAAAAGGATCTAAAGACAAAAACATACTTATAATTTAAACCATTATTTTAGAAGTAAACAGAACAATAAAATTGCCAACAGTTTGATAAAGAACATCAACGTAGTTTATTATTAGCAATATGAGGCTCGTTAGTAACAATCGTTCACAAACAATAAGCAATGTAACAAGACGGTAACGTTTCTTGAATGTACAAGTGCAGTATTGGCAATGAATCAAATAAGCTGTATACTATAGTATAGTAATATATCAAAGACAGATAACTTTATTTGTATGTAACTTTTATATTCTTTATTTTGCCTCTAATGCCCGGTTTCTGAGTGTTTCAATTTAATTTATTTCGGTTTCTTATAGTTATTGATAATTAAATTTGAGTGTCAGACAAATTTAAAACAAAATTTGAATTTGATGCGTTGCTCAGACACGCAATTGTCACAGTTAAAGTGACTCAAAACCGGGCATAAGAAGATTACCGAAACTACTCGTAATTTGATGAATTTCAATCGATTAATGAACATGACAGACATTTTTAAGTAGTTTAATGATTAATTGATACAACAAAGTACGAAGTAATCTCCACTATAACTCTACTGTATACTTCAAAATTTTCGCAAACTTGTTATAATTGAATTTATTTCTACTTATAACAATACGACGTACGAGATGTATTTAATCATTGTTAATTATTCTCTCTTGATATTTATAATACAATAATGCTTTGATTATTAAATATTTCATTCTGCCGGTTCACATTATTTATTTAAAATAATTACAATAAATGTAAGAAATGTTTTCACTTTTTAAACAAGATTGAAATATATTCTCACTAAAACTAGTTTGAATTGTAGGATACATTAGCATGGTCATAAACAATGTACTCTATCAAGATAGTTTTCAGAATCGGTCCATAGATAATCCACAGAATGTTCCAGAAAACCATCACCTTATTAGACCGTTATTCATATAAAGGTTCAGTAAGACTTTTTCCTTTAGAATCGTATTTTAGCGGTCTCAATTCCTCTACAGGATTAGAATTTATCAGCACAATAGGTAATGGATTTCCTAAGAGCTTTCAGCAGCTAATTCTCTGTTTACGATTGAGTGACGCTGCCCGTTGAGGGACAAAGGTCTCTAATAAAGGATGGAAGTCCGTTCAAATCAAGTGTAATTTCGCTGTAAAACATCTTAAGTGTGTTTCCTTGTTATTTTCTAAATGCTAATTGGATCGACTCTATTCGGCTTCCGTTCATCCACTTAAGGTGTTCGAACGGTTCATTAGCCCCGTCTTAATATTATTAATTAAATGGGTATTCAACACTCGCAATTTAACTTTCTTTAAAAATTGTTGTAAAGTATATTTGAGTAACCTATAAATAGAAATGTAAGTCAAAAGTTATAGTTATTTAAATATAAATACTTCTTTTTAAACAACATAACAACGCCTAAAGCGTTGGTAAATTGATATTCGAAATGTATGGACTCGCATAGCAAAATATAAGGAAGAGTGGAAATCTTTCTAAGGGCGCTTTTTTCGTAGACAGGCTGCATCCGTACAATAACCGTAATATAATAATTATAAGTTACAAGTAATAATTAATTTAAAAAATGTTGAATACTACGTAAAACAGAGATTAATACTTACTTATTTTGATGTATTTTAATTGTTTTAAATACCTGTAAATCGGTTTCCCGCCGCTTTTCCGAAACCACAAAACCATGTAGACTCGATCCTCGTTACCGTCCGGCGTGACGTCACACGGGAGCGACGCAGTGCGACCCAGTACCGCGTCTACGTCTACCGTTGATACTGTAAATAAACAAAATATAACGTTATAATATTGTATAAATAAATTATTGTATAACATTTCTTTCTAAGGACAGTTATGTTGATAAATGACTGATAATCAACTAGAAAAATACTTAACATTAGTTATTGCATAGGACATATAAAATAGCCAAAAATATTTGCCGTTTTTTTTAAGAAAGGTTAAGCATTAAAATTTGTAATTAAATTATATTTGCATCCAATTATTTAAATTTAGTATATAAAATAGTCATATTACATTCAATACTTTATTTTACTTACAATTAATATGAAAAGCTTATTTCATCGATTATAATAATTTGAGGTCTACATTACAAAGTATAGGGATTTGTCAATGCATTTATTTCGAAAATCTTTTCATTTCATTTCAATCTTTTTTTTCTTTCTTCTTAATAAATCTGACAAATGATACTATTTTTATTCACAAAGATGAAATTCCTCCGTAGCATTTTCCCGCGCAACATTGAATAAAACGTGCACTGCCACAGATATAATATAATTCGTAAGAATTCTTTGATCTACAGATTATACAAATTAATTGAATATAGTTTTCGCCCAGTTATCGAAATTCAACAATAATAAATTTAAATAATAAGATATTTAATATAGATCATAGATCGTTAAAATAAGAATATAATGTTCATTTATTAAGGTTATATTGTCAGAAACAATAATAAAAAGGGACAATTTGACCACAGAGTATTTATTCCAAATAGGTACATAGTATGTGTAATGTTTACTTATTTTTTTTAAATTTAGTTAGTCAAAGCGCATTTAATGTAATCTATAAGCATTATTAAAAATCATTTTGCTTTGCACTTTTTCTTCTTAAAAACTATTCGGCACAATTTTCGTAAAAAGGGGTCCAAATCATTCCTTCGTAATTAATACATCCATAGTGTAACTATTTAAATACAAAAAAATCTTAATACACACTCTGTCACTTCATATAAATCTTAAATCTTAAAAGCATAGCTACATTTAATCACAATCAGATAATAAATTTCAGGCTTTAATATTTAAGCGGTTTAACTAAAAGGTTTTGTTTGACTGCATAGCACTAACACTTATATATTTAAAGTCCGCGATGGATTTTGAAACCGTTTTAACTAATATTCATATGATTACATGTTTGTCGTTTGTACGCATTACAAAATTAATATGATTTTTCAAATAATTGATACGAAAATGGACCGATCGGGATAAAAATCTCACTGGTTACGTCAGTATTTCATCCCAACGGGTTATGAGAGTTAAGGAACAGAGAGTGCATGTGTGTTCGCTCATACTCTTGTGCACTATAATCTCCTCCGCAGCTGGCTCGTCTCTGTTAAGATTGGTCACCATGACCGAAATCGGTCAGGGAAACAATATATTTTTTTATTGAACAGTAATCTTAACAAAAGTTAAAATATACTTATTGTGTATATCAACAAAGTGGTTTAATGTTGGTATACGTTATTTGACTTAGTTATAAAATATTCCTCTTTGTCATTTCTATTCATTATACGATTAGGGACAACGACACCGAAGCCAGTTCATTTACATTCAAAATTAATTCATAAAGGGAGAACGGGGATAAAATTTATTACGCCCTAGATAAAAAATAACTTAAAGCATAAGACACTTTTCTACGGTTTATAATAAAATAAGGAAGGAAAAAGTAAAGAAAGGAATCCCCCGTGTAATACATTTATTCATTACAAAAGTAATTTAATGAAACGAAGAGCGTGACGGGTGATTTGAAAAGTGGTTCCGTAGGTTACTGAAATTGTATGTATGCTTTGAGTTTCCAATGCTTCTAGCAAGATTGGATAAGTACATGTCGCATTATTGTGATAGATTTTTCTTAAAAATGTACACCCATTATTTAGTTACAGTTGTTGTTAAATATGAAGCATTATATAAAGTTTTTATAATATGTTTGAAATGACTAAGTTATTAAAAATTATAATAGATTATACTTACACTTCTATTTACATAGTAATTATTATTCAATATTTTTCATTTCAGAGTATAATTGTATGTCACTTCCCGCGTCTTTACGCTAGAATATGTCAAATTTTTGTAAATCAAATATATAAATTTATAAAAATTTAGATTATAACTGAGACGAATTCACGCATTTTCGCATTCAATATTCATTTCAAAGTATTATGTTTATAATTAGTTATGTAACGAATATTTTCAACATTAATTACTGTCATAGCATACCTATATCTATAATTAAACGTAATTAACAAAACAAATAAACGAATCCTCAACTGCAAAAAAAATGATTTAAACATTCACGTTTAAAAGCAGCGCGGAATTCTAAAAAATATAACGAAGTAAAACCACTGACTAAACTGGCTCGGGTTTAGTGCCAACATTTATCTCGGCTCAGTTAATTGGACTTCTCTGTTTGCTCTATACATAATTTATAAATGTTATCTGTGAAACAAATTAATATTTTATTAATTGCTCTTAAAGGCGTTTCAACGTAAGACGCGGAAAGGCAAATTTAAACGCTTAATTGATGTAGGTTAATTAATCCCTAAATCTGATGGCAGTTGCATTATAAATGCGTTGTCTACATTTGTTTTTCGCATTTATAAGACAAAATACCACTTTAAAAATTTTGGTACTCTTTAATATGTGACGAATGACGATCCGGTGATATAAGTAGTTACACACAGGGTGAATTTTTACAGTCGGCTTTCAGATCAAATCCCAAACTATAGGGAATATAAAAAAACGCTGGAAGGAATCTCGAGGTTAATTTTGACGAAAATAAAAACGGCATCATTGAATTTTTGAAAAATGTATTTACCAAACCAGGAATAGTTAAATGTAACACAAATCTCGATACAAAGCCTTAACATCAGCATTCAGTGATGCTGTATGAATTCTATTGTGAAACGTTTCCACCTCCGAATGCATAACAAGTTCGATTCACGTATCAATCACATTAGCTACTCCGTCATCGCTGTTTTATAAATCTTGTTATAATGAATACAGGTCAATGATTTGCGTAATTAAATCTACCTTTCAACGGCATTCTTTTCCTATTTTTATTTTATTCGGGTCTATTATCACTTCAAAACTTCGTTCCAATTATATAATGAACTTTTATTTTTAACGACATGCAAACTTGCTTAATCGGTGAATTTGAATGAATATAATAAACAAAGGCATTTGTAAAACACAATCAGTTTTATATTATTGATAAAACATATGTATATATGAATACAAATCATAAATTATTTAAGCATGAATTGCTTTTAAATTCGTTTATTTGTGCGTTGAATGATTGGCGTGACGCATCAGGTGTAAAAGCTTTTATATAGCATGTATGTGTTCCACAAATTGAGCTTTCATTTTCCTTATTTCTTGCTTCAAAATCATGGAAACGAGGCTAGCATTATGATAATTTTTGCCCTTATCCATTGAGCTGGAGCGCTTACCTAATGTGACCTAGTTAATGAATATAG